>JAGKTI010020519.1:0-16276 GCA_018397915.1 Birgus latro | reverse complement strand
TGTGTGTGTGTGTGTGTGTGTGTGTGTGTGTGTGTGTGTGTTCTTACGTAATTGTTCTTACCTAATTGTGTCTTAACAGGAATGAGTCAAGTTCTTACTGTCCGGTGTACAAAACCATTTTTATCAAAAATATCCGTAACTTTATTATATAATTGTTTTGGCACACACTATTTCATTCCGTAGTGCATTCCACTGACCAGTTGCCCTCTGGGGGAAACTGAATTTCCTTACGTCTTTATCACCACTCTTTTATACATTGTTTTTTTTCAGCGAACACTTGCTGATGCTTCTCCATAAGTTATATACTTATTTATGTTCATTTTCTCTTTACCTGAGATGCATTTATATAGCAAAATCATGTCTCCTCTTTTCTTTCTCTCCTGTAGTGTTGGTAGATTCAATTTTTCTAGTCTTTCTTTGTAGCTTAGATCCCTTAAGATTGGTACCCATCTTGTAGCAGCCCTTTGTACTTTTTCAGTCATATCTATTTCTTTTTTTTAAATAAGGATTCCAGGGTTAGTCTATGAATGATGTTATCATCTTTCTCAGCGTGTCTTCATTAAAGTATGTGATTGCTATTCTCATTAGCAAGCAGTGTATACATGTTCCGCACCTTCCCACTGATGTGGTCAGCCGGAAATAGTCAGTTATTGATAATTACTCTAGGTCCTTCTCCTTTTCTGATATGAGTATGGTCGAATTTCCTAACTCATAATCCCAATCTGGTCATTTTATACTTTTACCTAACTTAATTCCATGATACTTGTCCACATTGAATTCCATTTGCCATTTATTGCTCCATTTGTGGAATTTATTTAATTTGTCTTGTAGCTCTCTGAAAGAATCTGTGTTAGTAATTCTCCTTTGTATTTTTTACATCATCAGTGAACATATTCAGATAGTTTTCATTTCCAGTGTTACTGCCTATGTCATTTATATATACACTAAAACCATAATTCGTGCCAGCACTGAGCCCTGTGGAACCCCACTAGTCACTTCCTTCTATGATGAGTAATATCTTCTTAGAACTGTTGTCATTTCCCTTTTACTGAGAAAATCCTGCATCCATCAGTACAGGTCGCCTTGGATTCCTCCTCGATTGTGCAGTTTCCATAAAAGTCTTTGGTGCTGTACTTTGTCAAATGCGTTCTTGAAATCTAGATAGATACTGTCCACCAACCCTTCTCTCTTCTATAATGTTTCTGCAACTCTATCATAGTAGCTTAATAGATTAGTAACACATGATTTTCCCTTTCTGAAACCAAACTGCCTTTCCGTGATCATACTGTGCTCTTCTGGATGGTTTGCTCAAACTTCTTTTATCAGCCTTTCTAGTATCTTACAACACTGATCAGTGATACTGGTCAGTTATTGAGTGGATTCTGCCTATTCCTTTTCTTGAATAGGGAAATACTGTTTGCTTTTTTCCAAGTATCAGGTAGTTTACCTTCATGTAAGGATTCCTTGAATATTAAATATATTGGTGTACTTAACTCTTTTGCACTTTCATGTAGAACCCAACATGAAATTTTGTCAGAACCACTTTCTTTTCCTCTGCCTAAGTTATTCACCTTTTCCTGAACTTTTGTTTCTGATATTTCTATATCTGGTACCGTAATATGTGTGGGCATGCATGTTCCATATCACCTCTCTCCAAATTATTCCCTTCTGAAAAAAAAACGATTGGACATTTTTATTTAGTACTTTGTAAATATCTTTTTCTCGAGTATGATGATCCCATCGTCCGTAATGGATTGTATTTTAACTTTGGCTTTGCTCCAGATGTAGCTGTAAAATAGCTTCGGTTGATCACTACTTTTATTTATAATGTATTCCTCAAACTGTCTTTGAACTTCACTACTTATCCTTGTATAGTCGTTTCCCGCCTTTTTGTAATTGTCATATGCCTTATCACTATAGTGTCTCCTGTATCTATTGCACAGCAGGTCTCTTTTTTCTTTTGATTTTTTACCGGCCCAAAATGATCCAGAGGTATACGTGGAGAGTGATGAGAAGGGTGGATGGTGAACTGAATGAACGGAAGGCAATGACTGATTATGTGCATGTGGATGAAAGGGTGAGAAGGTGAGTAATGGATGAAAGAGCATATAGAGGTTGGGGGAGTGAACTTTCGGACCACCACTTGGTGGTGGTCAGAATCAAAGTTCAAACAAAATGGAAAAAGAGAAGAAGGGAAGGACAGGAGGAAGTAGTTCTTACAAGTAGAGTAGAAAAGTTAAAAGAAGATGGAATAAAGCGGAATATAAAAGGGAAGCAGAGGAGTGATTGGGTAAATATAGATTGGAGCAGATGGGGGCCGTCGAAAGTGTGTTCAAGATATTCACAGAAGAAATCTGTGCAGCATGTGAGGTGGTGTGTGGGGTGAAGAGAAGGGAAAAGCATGGTTTACTGAAGAGGTGAGATAGGCTGTGGCACAAAAGAAGAAAGCATATAGTGAATGGATGAGGAACAGGGGAGTCGAAGAAGCTGAGGGACTGAAGAGAGAGTTATCAGTAGAGAGGAGGAGAGAGGTGAAAAGATTATTAAGAGAGAATAAGAAGAGATTGGGTGATGAATTTGGTTAGTGGAGAAGGGAGAAAAGTGAACAGATGGAGAGAACATTTTTATGAATTGTTGAACATAGAGAATGAAAGTAATGCAAGTATAAGTGGCTGGGGAATGGCTGGGAGAAGGAGGGATGTGGGAAGAGAGGAAGAAATCAGTTGGATGGAAGTTGTGGAAGCAATGAAGAAAGTTAAAATGGGGAAAGTCCCAGGAATTGATGGACTGTGTAGTGAAATGTTGAACTATGGGGGAGAGATAGTAATAAAATAGATGTGGATGGTGTGCAGGTTGGCCTGGGAGGAATGTGGAGTCCCGGAGGATTGGAAGTCAGGTATAAATATTCCCCTGTACAAAGGAAAAGAGGAAAAAGAAGTGTGTGGTAATCATAGGGGCACTTGCCTTCTCAGTGTAATAGGAAAAGTATATGGTAGGATACTTATTGACAGAGAAAAATAACAGGGGAATTAGTAGGAGAAGAACAGGGGCATTTTAGGAAGGGAAGAGGTTGTGTTGATCAGATATTCATTCTTAGATCTTTAGCGGAAAAAATTCAAGAGAACAGAAAGAAGTTGTATGCAGCCTTCATGGATTTGGAGAAAGCATATGAGAGTGGATAGACAAGGATCGTGGAAAGTACTGAAAATATATGGAGTAGATGGGAAGTTGCTGAAGGCCGTGAGGAGTATGTATGAGTGTGCTAATGCTGAAGTGCGTGTGGATGGTGAACTGAGTGAATTTTTCCATTTGAAGGTTGGATTGAAGCAAGGATGTGTCATGTCTCCATGGTTGTTCAATCTGTATATGGATGGGGTTATAAAAGAGATACAAGGTAGGGCAGAAGATGTTGGAACAGCCCTAGTGAGAGAGGGCAATGTTTGGAAATTCCATGTGTTGATTGCAGATGATACTGCGTTGTTAGGTGAAGACGAAGGGGAGCTGCAAGGCTTGGTAGATGAGTTTGGGAGAGTGTGTAAGAAACGGAATCTACAGATGAATGTAGGGAAGAGTAAAGTGATGGTCTTCGAGAGAAGTGAAGCCAGTGAATGTACAGTGAGACTGGATGGGGAGGATATGGAGAATGTGAGTGTGTTTAAGTACTTGGGTTGTGTGATGAGTAAGGATGGAAGTTTAGAGGGTGAAGTGCTTGAAAGGGTGCAGCAGGGATGTATGGTTGTTGGTTCCTTGAAAGCAGTGATAAGAAATAGGGAAGTGAGCATGGAAGTGAAAAAGCTGCTACATGACAGTATTGAGATATCAGCTCTAATGTATGGAAATGATACTTGGACCCTGTTGGAAGGACAGAAGTCAAGAGTGAGAGCAGTTTAAATGAGGAGCATGTGGAGTCACATGGAGAGACAAACTGACAAGTGAGGAAGTGAAGGAGCGTTGTGGTGTTGATGTGAGTGTGATAGGAAGTGTTAGGAGAAACACATTAAGGTGGTTTGGCCATGTGGAGAGGATGGAGAGTGAGAGACTGACGAGGAGAGTGTATATGAGTGAGGTGGAGGGGGGGAGAGGGAAAGAGAGGCCCAGGATGAGATGGAGGGATGAAGTGGAGAGGTATATGAGAAAGGGGGGTATGAGCTTGGAGCAGGGCAGTGAAATGGCGAAGGACAGAGCGACATGGAGGCGATTTGTTTGAGGCCACCCCTTACGGGATTGGGGCGTCTGGCAATAGACAGTTAGATAGATAGATTTTAATTTCTGTTTCTTTGTGCTGAAGGATGTAATTTTGGACTCCTATTTCACAAAATTCATTTTGGACTCCTATTTCACAAAATTCACAAAGTTTTCTATATATAATGTTTAAATCTTCTCCTTTCAGCTCAGTTTCTCAATCTATTTCTAAGAAGTACTTCATTAGGTCATGGCAGTTACCCTTTTTGTAGTTTAAGCTTTTTTTGTAACTCTCATTACATTAAATGTGTCATATGTAATCCTGAAGCTGCAGTTTAATATTGCATGCCCGCTTTTGCCGAATGGAGGGTGAAACATTACATTGTATTGTCAATTTCATTTTTTTTCCTGGTAAATATGAGACCTAGTACTGATGTATCATCAAAGCCTCTTTTTTTTCTAGTGTTTTCCTTTACATGTTGTGTAAGGAAAAACCCCTGCACAAGATCCAGGAGCTTTTGATCCCAACAGCTTTCATGGCTTCTTACATCAAGAGTATTCCAATTTAAATCTGTATTGAAATCTCCAGTTAATATTATTCTTTTATGTTTCTCTTCCATAGTGTGTAGTAATGCTCTTAAACTCTGAACTGTACTCCCTGCCAGGTGTTCACATTTGCCTCTTTCCCAAGTGTTTGTTTTGGGTGGCATGTACAAATGTGCCACAGTTACTTTCCATTCAGATGTGTTAATCTTCACTGCAATCAGTTCTACTTTTGAGGTATATCTAGCTCTATTTCTTTGATTTGTAGATTTTTCTTTGTTAATAGTATAATTCCTCCTCCTTTTTAATAATTCGTATCTCTTCTCCATATATTGTATTTCTCTAAGTTTTGGGTATCGTTTGATATCCATGGGGTGAATTTTGTTTCAGTTAGGCAAATAATATGTGGTTCCTTTATTTTGGTATATCTCTAATAATTCTGATACAATTCCATGTTCATTTGAGTACATCAACTTAATCTTGTTTACATATTTGCCATAGCTTGAGTCTACAACGTTCCTTCTTTTTATTCCTTTCTGGTTATGTATCACTTTCGTACCTGCAATCCAATTACTTTGTTAAAAAATTTACTCTTCTGTTCCTCTGATCTTTCCTCGTTTTTTGCGTTTGCTTCCTTCCTCTTCTCCATCAGTGTTCCGAATTCCTCTTGAGTTAGGAATCTTTTTATACATACTTTTCTAAATTCCTCCTTTTTCATGAGTTTGTTGGCATTTTTTAAATAATTCCTCTACAGCGTTTGTACTCTGGAATTATACTTTCGGGGGATTTGATTCACTTCACTCATATTTTCCTAGCTTTTTATGTTCTATATATTTATCACAGTTTTCCTCTGATACTTGATTCAATATATTCATTATATTTTGCATCTCTTTTTTGTCCCTTGAGATTTTTTTTTTAATTCCTTCTTCACCTATGCCACGGATTACTATATAGAATTATGTCACAGAAACATGCTAGTCACGAATGAGGTTGTGAGGGAGGAGAAGGTAAGTGGCGGGATAAAAAGGAAAGGAAGATGCTAAGGTGAAACGAGAAAACTAGAGGAAGGAGGAGAGGTAGGAAAGCGAGAAGATGAAGAGGCGGAAGAGGAAGAAAGAAAGAAATTAAGGAGAGGGGAGAGGAGGAAAGACACTGAGGAGGAGGAGGAGGAGAAGGAAACAAGGTGGAAAGGAGACGGAAGAAATAATGAGAGGTAAACGTTCACAAAGTGAAGTAGGAAGAGAAGGAAAATGGAAAGTAATCAATAAGAGGTCAAAGAGGTAAAAAAGAAGAAAGAAGAGACAAAGTACGCAAAGGAGTGTTAATTCAGAATATGTTAGTAAAACAATGCAGATAATTTCACGAGATTCACAAAAGGAAAAAAAAAAATCCTGAGGCTGCTTTTTCTCCTAAGAGCTTTTCTTACCTGCAAACAGCTTCAGGCCTAAGGAAATGGCCAGTATCGTGCATATATAAATAAAATAAAAAGTTAATCATAGGGTAATGACAGTTACTGTACAGGAGCAGTAGATGGGCGTAGGAAAGGCAGGAAAAATTGGTTTGGGTGGGAGGGTTATACAAAACCATAAAAAAGGGCAGTGAAGCAGTGACTGTGACATAGAGAAAATAATAAGAAAAATATTTAGTAAAGGAGACCAATATCAAGCATGTGAACATTTTAGGAGAAAGCTAGGAACACAGAACAGTAAGCAGTCTGAAACTATGTAAAACAGAACTGGATGAATGTACTGTAAAGGTAGAATGATTTCTGGGAAAAGATGACAGACGTATCTAGCAGACTGGGGTAGAAAAAGAGATATTGTACCACGTAACTTAAGAAATTATTGTATTTTGTCTGAAGGGATATATACTAATCAAGAATGTGAATATCAGAGGAATATAATGACTGAGCTCAACAGGAAATTAACTGAAAATAAATGAGACAGGGAAGGTGGCAATAGTATAAGGGAAGAAAACTATAGCCAGATACATGGAAAATAATTGAACAACTTTGACAGTATTGCACACATATCTGATAACCTGTATTTACCAACATGGCCTGCTTGTCATGGCTGGATGATAGATGTGGGAAAAAAAATTGCTGGAAAATGGAGAAGTGGTACTGGTACCCTCATGTGTTAGTACTGCAATGAATGTCACCATTCAGCTAGCTTTGTCATTAAGAAAATCAGTCTCCATGCTAAAGATAATAATTTCATAATAAGTATATACTGTATTTAAATAATTTAATATAAACTTTGGGAACATAGGCTGCATTGCTACATGAGTAGAGGTTCACACAATCAGGATATACTGCTGTGTAGTTACTGATTCTTGGGCTGGCAGGAAACATACCATGGAAGTCTACGAGTATAAAGTATGCAATAATATATTCACTCAGATCTAGATATCTTTAACTGTTATTTGATCCAAATAATGACATAAAGAGGCTAAAACATATTTCATGCTTAGCCTATACAGTATACTATATCTTGCTTGTAAATGCATCCTATTTATGCGTTCTACCATAATGTTTTTTTTTAACAATTCCTGCGCATATATGCATTTTTCCACTGTAAAAATAACAATTTTGAACGGGTTATCGATGTCTGCTTTAGTAAACAGAACATTAGAAATTGACGAGCTGTTAGCGCTCATGCATCATATTCTTGCTTAACCCGCCCCGACCCCCCGACGTACGATGCATGCCACAGCTTTTTTTCACGCCGAGATCCACCGACGTGCATTGTACATCAGTCAAATGCAAGGCCTGTCATTTGCACATTTTTCAAGATTCACGGGTGATTTTTGGTAGGCATATGAGGGTGACCTTCCTCTACCCCCAGCCAGGTGGCAACACTGCCCGACCCTGTTCAACCCCCCCGCCCGGGGGGGGCGCCATTTTCTTGCAACTCACCTGTTAGCAATGACCTGGCCAGTAAAGACACATAGCACCATGGTCTCTCTGTTGATGAAATTCAAGGCGAGAGTGATTCGTGATGTGAAGGACAAAGATTACACGGCACAAGAGCCAGGAATGAACAGAAGTAATGAGTAGGTAATATCGCCAAGGTAGATGCAATTTGTTGATGTTTTTGGTGGGGGAGCAGTGCTTATGTCGCCTATATTATTGTGTGAAAAGCAATATACTCTTGTACTACATATAAATTCATACCAAATGAATAAATATCTACGAGGCTGTGTGGTTTTGGTTGTTTCCCTCGCATAGGCAGAGTCTTTTATGGAGCACGATGTAATAAAAAACGGTAGCCAGATGATGGACCTCTCACCTATTTAGTATATTTTTCACTTCAGGTGAGCGCTTTCTAGCTGAATTTTCAATGTTTCTCACCAAAAGTGGATGTTTGAGCCAAAAAAAGATAAGCTGAAAATCAGTTGGGTTCTGGTGGTGGGTTGGGTAAAAAAGCGGTCGGGACGGGGCTGGTTAATCCAGCAACTGTCAAGGCATTGAAATACCTGAACATGGTTTCACCAAGGCTGACGGTCCAAATTTTCTTATAGTAAGGACGACTGGTGTTCAGAAACGTTTGACAACTTATCCCAAGGCATCCCACTGACGTATGGATACGTCACCACATTTTGTCACGGTGGCACCCGATGATGTATCCATATATTTTGCAATTGCTAGGTCTGTCATTTCCACATTTTTCAAGTTTCACTGGTGGTTTTTGGTACGCATATGTGGGAGGCCTTCCTCTACCCACCATCAGGTGGGAATACTGCCAGGCACCACATGACCCCCTTCCTTCCCCCGCACACCATTTTCTCAACAACTCACCTGTTAGCAGTAACCTCACCAATAAAGACATGTCATGCCACGGTCTCTCCAGTGATGAAATTCAAGGTAAAAGTGATTCCCGAGATGGAGGACAAAGGGAGAAACATGCCAGAGGAAGAAAAAAGCAGAAATGATGAGACGGTAATGTCATGAGGGAAGGTGCCATATGTTGATGTGTGTTGGTTAGTGAACAATGCTTATATCGCCTATATTATTGTGTGAAAACTAAGCTATTCTTGTACTACATATAAATTCATACCAAATAAATAAGTAAATACCTAATGTGAATGGTTTGAATTAGTTACCCGTCCCAAAGTATCATTTTCTCTGGAGCCATATCCCATAGAATATGAACTAGGTGAGGGTATTCTCACCTGTAGCAGCATTTATAAGCTCAGGTGGGCGATTTCACCATGAATTTTCGATGTTTCTCATATAAAGCGGAGGTTTTAGCCCCCTCCCCCAAAAAAGTCGACAATCTGCTGGTATTGGGGAGGTCACTGGTGAAAAATCTGCGGGGAAGCGGCGGGTTAACGTCGCTGTTCGACCGCCTGGACTCTTGGTTTCTATCATACAGCCTAAAATGGTAGGAATCAACAGAGAGGAAAGTATAAAATGTGTTGAAAAGGAAAAACTAACTAGTTCAGCAGAAGTACATTGCTTTTAGTTTCTTCTTGTTGGGGCCAGAAGAATCTATTCAGCTTAGGAGAAACATTTCCAACTAGAAATGTTGAATATAGCCCAGATCAACTCCTTTGTTACTAGAGCTGAATAAAATAACTGAATAATTAACATTTGGTAGTGACAAGAAAAATATATTACGTCTCTTGATTAAAAAGTTTAAGAATACTAAGAGGACCATACTTTCCGCCAGGCACATTGTCTCTTAAGCCCCGCCCCTTTCACCTACCACTAATAATTTGAATGATGAGGGGCAACTTCAAGAAAGATGTGGGTGTTAACTGGAGGAGTCCCGTCGACGTACAGGTACGTTGCAACGTTTTGTCACGGCTACACCCATCGACGTACCCATATGTTACGCAATTGCAAGGTCAGTCATTTGCACATTTTTCAAGTTTCACGGGTGATTTTTGGTAGGCATATGTGGGAGACCTTCCTCTATCTGCTGTCAAGTGGGGATACTGCCTGGCCCCACCTGACCCCCCTCCCCCCTCCCCCCCACACTCGGAAATTCACCTGTTAGCAGTGATCTGGCCAGTAAAGACATGTTGCGCCACAGTCTCTCCAATGACGAAATTCACGGTGGAAGTGATTCTTGAGGTGGAGGACAATGAAATAAAGAAGCCAGAGCAAGAAACAAACAGAAGTGATGAGGTGGTAATGTTGTAAAGGAAGGTTCCATATGTGGATGTGTTTGGTGACTGAACAATGCTTATACTGCTTATATAATTGTGTGAAAACCAATATAGTCTTGTACTACACATAAATTCGTACCAAATAAATAAATAAATAAATACATAAATGAAAGTGGCTTGAATGAGTTAACTCTCCCATAGTTGGTTCTCTTTGAAGTCAGATACACTGAGAGAGAACGAAAGGTAAGGCTGACTGACACCTATAGCAACATTTATAAGCTCAGGAGGTTGATTTCTCTATGAATTTTCGACGTTTCTCACCAAAAGTGGAGGTTTGAGTCTATTTTTTCTATTTATCCGAAATTGCTCGGGACTCGGGGGTATCGGAGGTAGGGAATCGGTCGGGACGTGACGGGTTAAGTGACCAGTGGTTGGCTGCATTTGAATTTTATCAAGAACAAAATATAATGACGTCGTTTTACCGTGAAAGAGAGATTGTTCCTGACCTCTTCAACCCGATGATGTGTTATGTAATTAATTGTTTCTACTTCCAGACGATTTCATTGAGTGTATGAGACACTTTTTGACCTGGAGGGGTTTGATACAGGCTTCATTTAGCCTTCCAGTCAAGGAGATACCCCTTGAAGCTATGTGGAATCGTATCAAAGAAGCAAAGAGTAGAATATAATAATCGATAATCGGTCTGAATTTGTTAATCCCACTAGTATGGTGAGATGTTTCTCATCTGAATATGACAGCCATGAAATGATTGTATTTGACTCGGGAAAAGATTTGGTTTACTGATGGTTATATCTAAGTCCGTCAGCTGTACCACTTTCTCCCAAGCTAAATAAAACTCTGGAGGTGGCAAAAATAGAATACAAAGTAGGACATCAGCTTTGAAAGTGCTAAGAAATGGAACAGAAGTTAGAAACAGTCTCGTGTATCTATTTCCGTAATATGACCACTCTCTCTCTCTCTCTCTCTCTCTCTCTCTCTCTCTCTCTCTCTCTCTCTCTCTCTCTCTCTCTCCCTCTCTCTCAGTTTTGGCTAATGTAAGACGTTTTTGTTCAGCTTTGCCATGGCGTCCCCACGCTCGGATTTGGGCTATTTCATTAAGATTACACATTACTATTATTATTTTATTATTATTATTATTATTATTATTATTATTGTTTCTATTATTATTACTATTATTGAATGGAATAGACTGTAGCACCAGTTGAACAGGGAGGTACTCCCGAGTTGGATGGCAAGCCGGTGACTGGGAGAGCTGGAGCTCCATTTTCACCATCCCTCAAGACCTGTTCCTGACCATCTCCCATTGCTGAACATTTTAAGTGCTTTCATTAACACAGAGAATAGGCCAGCATACCCTTATAACACCTCTACCTTCTACTGTCTACACCACACTACATGTACATTAGATATAACACCTTCTACTTCCATCACCCATTAGCACTGGCTGCTGAATTAATATCTGCTAATCCGGTGGTATCTCGGATTGCCACCAGAGGTTGGGGAGGGCTGGTGGCACAGGGTCCTCCTGGTCGATATCATGTGACTGTGACGACAGAGGCTATTGCACACACTGTTTGTGCTCATCAGTGAAGAAGTGCGGGTTAGGCCTTATATTTCACCAATATCTGTGGTCTAAGTACCATTTAAAATTCCATTCACTTCTTTCACCCATCAGTGTCCCCTCTATTCCTGTTCCTCACAGAACCTCAAATCTTCCCCTCAACTGAAATATCTCTATTTTGTTTTCCTGGTTACCAACTCCTTACAAACTTCCGTAACAAGGGTGGCACCTGTTGTTATATCAAATCAGAATTTGCAGTTGACACTGTTTTGAACTTCACTTTAGCTAAATTTGATTATTCACTATATAAATTAACCCTTTCATGCGCATGTAAGCTTCATAAGTTTTTTGTTCTATGACACATCACCCTCCCTCCCCCCGCCACTCTCCACACGCACCAAAATCGTGCATTCTCGGCTTATTTTCAGCACCCAAACTTATTTATTTTGCCACAAAACCTATATATTCCTATTCGTCAATGTCTGTTCTACACGATAAGCAGGGGGAAAAAAAAAAAAAACAGAAAAACACACTATATTTACATTAGGGCGCTGTGAATCAACATTCGGGAACATTCATCTCACTTCCCTACATCATAACTCTAATGTTTACTAACCTATCTCTACATGTTATTCAATCAATAGGAAGAGAATTTTATTAGCTTTCGAATGGGATACTTCCCAGATTGATACGAGGTATGGTTTTCGGGTAATAAGTGAAAAAGTAACATCAATTTCCAACAGGCAACAGATTTTTTTATTCGGGGAGCTCTAGCAAAAAACTTTTCTCAGGCAGTGTTACGTTTTTATTTCATGATCTTATGCAAAATCTTATGGGCTCTCATTTAAGCCCCAAACGGTTCTCGTATGCCTAATAATTCTCGAGAAAAATGCAACGAACTACAGTGTACTCATGCCGTTTCGTGACTAAAGGGCAGTTTCCTGCCTCCCTCTAACCTGCTGCACTGTCTCACTACTTCCTTGCACACTAGGTATTGGAGACTATATTGACATGATACATGGACACTCTTTTTATAGATGAATACTTACATTTGGTGAAGGGCAGAGGCAGTGTAGTTCTGGGGCCAGGGTTAGAAACAGTAGCAAAACCTTCGTTGGCTCAACGGCTGATAACTTTTTTTTTTTTTTTATGTGTCCGACTCTGGGCATAGGCTTCACAGCCTGCTATCAAGGCCCAGTCGTCCTCCTACAATCTACATGTCACCATTTCGGCGCTTAACACCCACCGTCCATATTGAATACATACTAGGGCTGTCTCATACAGGACTGGTGTATTGGTATTAGCGGGGTCATTTTTACGACATGTCAGCGGGTCTTCTGGTAGATCAGTAAAGCCTGATTTAATAAAAACTTCGTTGGCTCAACAGCTGATAACTGCCACAAATGCTTCACAAACATCTAAATCTCCTATTGCAAACACAAAATCTAATCAAAATAGTGCCCAAAAACTCTACATAAGCACTATTGGTATATGAAATATTTCGTCCTGCTGTAATGCAGGTAATAGAGTGGATTTAAAGTGACAAGGGACCGCACACTCCTCCTCCACTGACAGCTAGTTTGGTACTAACCTGTATGCACTGATGCTGGTATTGGGACCCACAGTTGCCAACTCATTACTTTTGATGAGAGCAAGGCAAGCTATGACGCTTCCAAAAATGATGCAGATCGCCTGAAAACTTTTGGGGGGCAAATATTTTTGCCATTTATGACACTTTAGTCGTGATTGCGCAATTTTGTGGACATACCCAAATGACGCCTAAGGCGTCATCATGCACAAAAGGGTTAAATTATCTTAATATTATCAAATATATCTGTGTAGCTTATCGCTTCCCCAATGCTTCTTCAGAACCCAGCATATTTAACTCCATATCCACACAGGTGACTAACCTTAACCTCACCCATAGCAGTGGGTTATTCTAATGTTCATAATGTAGAATGGATATTACCTTCTGCCAGAACTGATGATACTGGTCAAGAGTGCGAGTTGTTTGCAGAATCGTTTAACCTGTGGATTGTGGAATTACCTTTTTTTTCTTTTTTTTATCCCACCCTGTGGTGTGCAGAAAAAAAGTTTTTTTTTTTAGTTTTTGTTTATTTTAAACTTGAAGATAAACATCCAGGGCATCATCTGGTGAAAAGAAAAAAATATCTCCATCTGCGTAGGGCCATGCATAAGTTTACGTATGGGAGTGGTGAAAAAATGAAAAAAAAAAATTTGTTTTATTATAAACTTGAAAATAAACATCCAGGGCATCATCTGGTGAAAAGAAAAAATCTCTCTCTCTCTCTCTCTCTCTCTCTCTCTCTCTCTCTCTCTCTCTCTCTCTCTCTCTCTCTCTCTCTCTCTCTCTCTCTCTCTCTCTCCGTCTTTGCATAGCACCATGCATAAGTCTGCGTAGGGGTCAAATTGTTTACAGTGATGCACAGCCAGCACAGCCTGAGCTGTGGGTCACAACACAATCCTACGCAGCCTGAGCTGTGGCTCGCAATCCATGGGTTAATATCACTCAACTGGTTAAACTACCAAACAAAATACCAGATATTCCTGACCATAACACCTAGCACTTGGATCTATTCCTGACAAATAATCCAGATCAGTAGAGGATAGAAGTACTGCCACCAGCTGGATCCTGCAACCACAATCTTGTCAAAGCCTCATTAGTCAGTTCCCTCAAACCTCTCCATTCTGAACCTGTTGGGCTGACCAGATGACACATTGATAGGGCAGACTGGGATGGATTCAGAAATTATCTTGCTGATATTCAATGGCAGTCTCTGTTCTCCAGTGACATCAGTTCTACCCAGTCCCACATTAATGACTTAGTACAAGCTGGTATGGAATTGTTCATACCAAGTCGACATTTCACTAAAAGATCGGACTCTCAAAAATGGTTTGATAGCAATTGTGCCAGAGCTGCGACCCGAAAATCATTAGCATATAACTCTTACTTAAAAAAAAAAAACACTTGAATCTCCCATTCAATTTCAAAGATACCTTTATCATCACCCTTTCCCCAATTAAAATCTTCGGATAGTAAGCTTACCAATGATCCGCTTGGTAAAGAGAACATCCTTGCCAGTACATTTGCCAGTAATTCTTCTTCTGAGGAGATCAGCCAGAAAGTCACTGTACTAGAACTTGACTCTCCAGAAATTGCTCCAATTATGATACACACTATATATGTAAAATCCATCCTAGACAATTAACCAACTAACAAAGCTCCAGGTCCAGATGGAATTCCTCTAATTGTTTTGATAAAGTGATCCCCTGAACTTCTTCCTGTTCTAGCTAAATTGTCCAGACTATGCATACATACTTCTTCATTCCCTAATTCGTGGAAAGAAGCTAATATCCACCCAGTCCCACAGAGACAAAGTTCCCCTGACCCCTCTGATTACAGACCAATAGCTATCACGTCTTATCTTGGTAAAGTATTTGAGATTGTAATTAATAAGCACATAGTTAACCATCTTGAATCCATCAACTTAGTGATAGAATGGTTTTTGTCACGAAAGATCCACCATTGATATACTCAATCTCCTGACTCATACCATCCATCAGTCAATTGACCAACAAGGTGAAATTCATGCAGCAGCCCTTGATATTTCTAAAGCTTTCGACAGTGTGTGGCACCGTTCTCTGCTCTACAAACTCCCTTGCTATGGCCTAAAGTTTTTTGTTCCTCAAATTTGCTCATGTCTCAGTGACAGAAAGATAAGAGTAAAAGTAGATGATGCATATTCCAATTTCCAGTCACATGATACCAGCATGCCACAAGGATCAGTTCTGGTTTCAGCCCTTTTCCTAATTCATATCAATGATCTTTTATCTGTCATCCATAATCCCATCCATTTATATATAGATGGCTCAACACTTCACAGTTCATTCACACTGAAACACCCATTAACAAAGTTCAGTATCTCTATCTCACAACTCAGTACAGCAATCTCCATAAATCGAGACTTTTCTAAGATCACTGCATGAGGAAAAAATACCATTGTCTCATTGCTAGTTAAACCAAATTTATACAGTTTACTAAGAGACAGATATTGCCTGATTCCTATATTACCTTCAGTGCTGTTAATGTTCCTATCTTTAAAAGGATTGAATTTCTTGGTGTTTCACATAATGATACCCTCAGCTGAACCTCTGTGTTAGATCACTTGCTAAAACTGCTTCAGAGAAACTTGGATTATTGTACAGAGTCCGTAACTTCTGCATTGACGAGCATCTAGCTGTAATTTGTAAGAGTCATGTGTGCTCTCAGCTGGAATATTGCTCACCCTTGCAGAATGGGTATGGAGAGGTAGAACTAAAATAACTAGACAAAATTCAGAACAAGGCTGTTAGAATAATTGATAACCTTACTTTTACAAATGAACTATTACCCCTACATGTAAGAAGGAATGCTGCTTCCCTTGCATTTTTTCATAGAGAGTTCTATGACAATTGCTCAGACGAAGTTGCATCCATTGCGCCACTTCTCAAAGCTTTCCCTCGTGCTACACAGGTATTTGTTAACCCGTTGAGAGCGATAGGCCTCATTTGGGACTTAACAGAGTTGAAAGCGATAGGCCTCAAATGAGCATGGTTTTCAAAGGCGTACCAAGACCGCGCCACGAGGAGTAGGTGGATGAAATTTGTATGGGAAATAGGGGTAGGTGGCAACTCTTGATATCATGCACGCAATGCCCCATATACATTCAGAATAAGCGCGCGTGTGCGGACACTGTGAAGCGCACGTGAAGGTAAATTCTCCTCCCGTGATGCCACCAACCCCACACCAGGGCACCAAGCGCTAGGGGATCTGCACACACACACACACACACA
>JAGKTI010020518.1:4969-16276 GCA_018397915.1 Birgus latro | reverse complement strand
GAGAATATCCCCATTGTATAAAGGTAAGGGTGATAAGCATGAATGTACTAGCTTTAGAGGTATAAGTCTGTTGTATAAGTCTGTGTAGATATATTTTTATAATAAGGTTATGCAGTGTGATGAATTATTGGAATTGGAGAAGCCTCTCTGTCTGTCTGTCTGTCTGTCTGTCTGTCTGTCTGCCTGTCTCTCTCTCTCTCTCTCTTTGGATTAGCACGGTCATCCCTGACCATGTCACCTCTCCCCAAGCTCGGAGAAAAGCAACTTTGGACAGCAACGTGCCAAGTATTGTTGTATTTATACTAATTCATTGCTATTATAAAAAAAAAAAAAAAAGATACATTCATAACACTATATAGCCTTATTAGAGAATAACTATATACAAATTAATTCAGAAGTAGTAAATAAATGACATAATTATAAGAGTGATGTGTGCTGGGTGAGGTTTGGCAGCATCGCACATGGGGGAACCCCCAGAAAGGCCAACACCCAGACGCTCACCATATATTGGAAGGAGTAAGTACCAGAGCTGAGCACTTTTGCAATCACTTCCACAAGCCCAAATTCCGAAATTGCGGATGTGTGATTTCTTTTGCTGATTTCCATTTGCGACAAAGTCTACACAAATTTGCTGCTCTGCGCTTGCGGAAACACTTCCGCAAATGCAATTCTGCCTGCAAACATCAACGTGGCCTAGACCGGTATGCGATGCGGTGCCTGGCTGAGTTGTCGGCTGAGTTGGACTGGTGTGTCAACTTGTCAATTGTGAGCTGTGAAGTGTAATAATTTAATTGATTTATATATAATATTGAAGGTTTTACTCTTGTTTATTAGTAAAGACAGTCTAATATACTACTAATAATAAATGAAATATATATTTTAATTTTACTATAACTATACTTTTATATATCTTCAGTACTTTTGACAATCACCAAGCTTCATAAAGGCACCTATTGTTAGTCAGAATTGACTAAATAAAGATATAACTGTAGTGGATGAGCAACTAGAGATGATTTTTAACCCCTTGATTATGAAAATTATCATCCTAAACTTAATACAAGAAGCGGTGCCAAGGCACAGTAAACCCGTTGCCGGCAGTCATTTTAGTGCTGACGTATAAACACAACAGGATATCTAGCCAAATGTGTCACATATCAGATTTGGAGTAAATTGGGTGAAAATGTACGATTTTATGCCCATTCGAAGTTTTAGGCCCAACCCACCTAACACTGACCTTCCTACCGCTAACTGAATAGTGACCCTCCTGATGTAATGAGACTTGTTATAGGACGGAGATTTAAAAAGTTGCACCTTTAGGTTTTGGTTTCATGTCGATATGACAGATTTGAAAGGAGTTATGGCAGAAAAAACGTTTATTTCCCCCCCCCCTTTTTTTTTTGGCTACAGCCTGGGCCTTGGCCCAGTTTGATGCAAAATTTTATCAGGTGATCAGGTCATAGCCCATCTCCCTGTAATTTTGGTCAAAATTACACCAGTTGTTTTTGTGTAAAGCTGTTAACAGACAGACAGACAGACAGTAAAACCGAGTGAAAACAATATCCGTCCCCGAACCCCTTAGGGTGGGGACGGTTAATAATCCTACAATGATATACAAAATCAAATGAAGCTGATGCCGGAGTAATGAAAAGGATGAAAATGGTTTGCGTTTGCGATTTTGCGTTAGGGGAACTGGTAATTTCAAGAATACTGCGGATTTGCGGTTGTGGAAGGCAATTTTTTTAGTTTGCGGATTTGCGTTGCTGAAGCGAATTTCCATTTGCGGTGCACACGTGTGGTAAGGAAAGCATTGTTCACTATGATTTTTGTGTTCCCTGTAATCGTCATAAAGAGTCAACTGGCTAACCTGCTCCACTTTTGTAATAGCTTGTTCCGTGACGGAACTGTTTCTATTGACCTTCTTAAACTATCTCTTTCGGAGTCTGGTTTAGAGTATTAGTTTATGGCAGTTGATTATTTCTCACGTTACTTTGTTCTCGTAGCTCTCAAAGACAAGACTGCTAAGAGTACTGCAAGTGCTTTCATTGATCACGCCATTTGTCCATTCACTACACCATCCACAGTTATAACTGGTCATGGCTCTGAGTTTAACAATAGTCTTCATGTTGAGAATTGTAAACAGTAAAACACTAACAACCGTAAAGTCATACCACACCGTCCAGCTTCCAGTTGCCTTGTCGAAGGGGAAAATCGTAAGAAGTTGGAATGTTTGAGGCACTTAGGTTCTCAAAGTACCTGTTGGGATGAATGGATACGTCAAGTAACCGCCTCACTCAATAGTTCCATCAATAAATAAATTAGCAAAACTCCAGTCTTTGCCCTGTATTGATTCGAAAAAAAAAAATGCTCTATTCAATGCCATTATCGAAACCTGTTCCATTCTATAACTTGGATGATTACGTGAAAGTGAAAATGACAGCCTTCCAGAAAATACACAAGTATGCTAAGGCTAATCAGGCTTTATCTGAAGAGAATATGATACATCCCCAGCATAAGTCTGCATCATCACCTATCAACATTAGTGTTGGGGACCTAGTATTTGCTCGTTCAAATACACGTATATCTAAATAAGATGATAAATTTACAGGCCCACACCGCGTCATATCTAATAATGGTAACAAATTTGAGATTAAGGACTTGTCATCTGAGAGTAAATGGCTTGATACAGACGATCTTAAAGGAACTCCCAGATATTTCGAGGGGGAGGAAAATCAGGAAAATCATACATCTTCTTCTTCCTCTCCTCCTCCTCCTCCTTCTTCTTCTGCCCTTGCTGCCCGTTCGTCACCTTCTACTCAACCTGTTAGTGAGGACAGACAAAATCTTCACTCAGCAACTCATCCCACTGTTATTAGTGTCTGTTCCTGTCAGGACCACTTAGCTAATTTAAGCATTAATCCGAATTCGTTTTATAGGTAAGTTGTTATGCAAAGTGTGCACAGCCTTGCTGGCATCTGCTGCATTCGGATCATCTCTGTGTGATGAGGATTGAAATGGGGTCCTCCGCCCCGAGATTCTGGTTAAACTCTGGGGGCAAGTATGGTATGGTATGGTAAAGATTCCCCCTTCGTCCTTGGAGAAGGGGCCGGGCCATACGTGACTGCTAGGATGGTGATTCGTCTGAGGCCCTCTTGATGCATCATTTGGGTGGGGGTTTGATTTTGGGTGGTGAGTGGGGGGTGACGAGATTTAGCAGAGGGGGGCTCCAAGGAGGCTTAGCCTGGTAGGTGGCTCCAGGTGCAGTAGAGACCTGCACGATGTAATCAGGTGGGTTGTAATCGTGAATAGCATGCGCAGTGCTGTGAACCCAGCTGTGTGACACTAGGTCAGGGTGGAGATTAAGTGCTGCTACAAGTGGGGGCAGGAGTGGGAGGGGAGAGGCACTGTGGGCCAACTTGGCTGCGAGACCAGCCACTCTAGCCCCTATGTGGAGGTGTAGTGGCTCCAGGTTACACTCCATGCAGAGGTTGCAAAGTCGTGTCCACATGGGGGCTCCAGTCATAATCCGCATGGCATGGTTTTGGATGACCTCCAGTTTGTCAAGCATTGGGGAGTCGATAGTAAGCAGTGCTGGGGCCGCATAGTCAACCATGGCTCTTATGGTCTGTATATAAAAGAGGCGGAGGACTTTGTAAGTAGCCCCCTTTCCCTTTCCTGCCAAGGACCTCAGTGCATTAATGCGGAGCTTCGTTCATTCACAGAGGTGGTTAACTTCTTGTTTAAATGAAAGTCTGGAGTCGAAGATTACTCCGAGGTACTTGTGCTTGGTGACATATTCTATTACTGAATTGCCAATGAGGAGCTGGTCTTCAGGAGGATTTATGAGGAAAGGGAGGGCCTTGGTCTTTTGGGGATTGATCTTAACCCCCAGCTCTTTACATTTTCGGTGAAGGCTCGTCAGGCCCTCTGGGCTTTAACATGGCAGGGGTCCCCATGGATGACCAAAGTTATGTCATTTCCATAACAGAGAAGGCGAGCTCCGGGGCCTAGGTCAACATGCAGAAGGCAGTCTACTAAAATATTGAAGAGCGTGGGGCTTAGAATGCT
The DNA here is from genome assembly GCA_018397915.1 of Birgus latro. NCBI lineage: Eukaryota > Metazoa > Arthropoda > Malacostraca > Decapoda > Coenobitidae > Birgus > Birgus latro. The sequence goes on along the minus strand of JAGKTI010020518.1, from coordinate 12,211 downwards.
GCCCTGTGGGGTGCCATTCATGTGCTGATGTTCTGAGGATGTGTGCCCCTGGAAGCGTACTGCTGCTCTCCGACCCCGGAGAAAACCTTCCAGCCAGCTTAGGAGGTGACCCTTGACTCCCCTGCCTGCAAGGGTTGCCAGGATGGCCTCTGGGCATGCCAGCTCGAAGGCCTTCTCCAGGTCGATAAAGACAGCTAGGCCTCTGCCGCAATGCAACTCAGAGAAGAATGAACTCAGGCACTCGGCTGTCCCTTTGCCTCTGGTATAGGCAAAGATGTGGCTGTGGAGGGGTGGCAGGAACCAGTCGAGCCGCAGGAGCACCATCCTCTCGGCGGTCTTGCATAGGCATCTGAGGAGGGAGATGGGCCTAAAGGCTGTGGGGTCAGGTGGCTTGGGGATTGGATGAATGGTGGCAGTCTTCCACTGCTCAGGGAGTTTGCCCAGGAACCATGAATGGTTAAGCAAATCGAGGAAGGCAGACCTTGCTGTGGCTCTAGCGAGCTTGAGCATGGGATACGTGATGCCATCTTGGCCTGGGGCAGTGTCAGTGCTGGTTTTGAGTGTGCGATCCAGCTCGTGCATAGTAAACAACTGATCACAGTCTGCTGTGGTGGTCTTACAGGTGTGTATCAGTTCTGATCTGGCCTGGTGTAGGGCTTCCTGCTGACGTCTAGTGTCGTCAGGAAGCTGGGTGGGTGAGGTCCGCTGAGCAAATGTAGCTGCCAACCTTTCAGCCTCTCCCTGCGGATCGGGGTGAGAGGGGGGACGAGGTGGGAGGGGGCTAGAGATGGTCCTCAGGTTCTTCCAGATGCTCCCCAGCCTTGTATTGAGCTCTTAGGGACCGACTCCATTCCAACAACTTTTGTTCCTTAATGTCAGCTTTTTCGGCGGAGTTGGTGGCGGAACTAGACCCAAGGCTTGGGTGGTGGGCATTGAGGTCGCTGCCGATGAAGAGTCATATGGTTGCGAAGAGAGTGGCAACCTCTCCAAGGTTAAGGTCAGCGGTGGGGGAGCAACAGATGTTATATACATGTAGGTGGATCCGCCAGGGTGATGTCAGTTCCCTGTATTTCAACACTGTTGCCACAGTCTGGTAAGGGATTGATGGCTGTGGCAGGGATGTGGCTGTGCACTACAAAGGCACAACCCTAGGGCCCCCTGGAGTGCTGGGGAGGAGGAAGACAGTGAAGCCTCGCAACCTGAAAGGTTTATGAGATTTAAGCAGTGTCTCCTGGCGAAGGATGATGTCAAGTCGATCTCTATGGGCTGTCTCCTCCAGCAAAGGGCACTTGGGTGATGCACCTTGGATATTCCATTGCAGAATACGTATTGTCGGGGTGTTGGGGGTCTGTCTGGTGTCTTGGGGAGGGGGAAGGGTGTCCATTAGTTGTCCACATCTATGCGTGTTGGTATGGGAGATCGTGAGCGGAGTGTGTGTGTGGCTGTGTTTGTGCGTGGTGATGGTGTGGGGGTTGGCGGTGGGGTGTGCATGTTGCTTTGTCCTTTGTGAGGGTTTGGCTGCATGGGTCTGGGAGAACCATGTGAAGGTGTTACTGGGGCCTGTGTTGAGAAAAGGACCTCCTTCTCTTGCCTTCCTTGCCCCTTTGTTTGCGACGTTGTGTGACTCTGTCTGGACAGTGCACCTGGGGAGAGGTGGGGGGGATGATGTGGGAGGGAGTGGGAGAGGTCTAGGTAGGTGGCAGTGACGTTTCTGTTTGTGCTGGAGGGGGGCTGTGTTAATGTGTGCTGGGTTCAGCTGGTGCGTGGTGTATCTCTAGACACTGCGCTATGGTCTTGTCGAAAGATTCCCTCCGGGCAGGGGATGGGCTTGCCTAGCATCAGTCCGATCCAGTTGGTGATGAATTCACCGAGCTGTTGACTGAGGATGCAAAGGTCTTCCTTGCTCAGGAGATAGTATCCCTGGGGCAGTGCGGGAGCTGGTGGAGTGGTTTAGGTTGCAGCGTCTGGCTCTGTCTGGGTTCCTGTGGTTATCATTGGTGGACATGTGCGAGGTGAGTGAGGGACAGGGGGATGGGATGCAGTAGGAAGGGAAGGCTGAGGTGGAGGGGCTACAGAGGGCTTGCCGGTGATTGGTGGCAGAGGGGGGGAAATCTTCTGGGGCCGGTGAGGGCTGAGGTGTGGGTTGAGGTGCATGTTGTTGGCCCCATGAGGAGGTCCTTGGTGGTGCCGGTGCTGCAGTCAGCCTTGCCTGGACCCAGTGGTGTTCTCTCTCCATACCTTTCTGGACGAGGTTCTTCCTTGCAGGATAGAGTTTGTTCCATGCGTTGTTGGGGCCGCTGCAGTTGGGACATTTTGTCACAGGCTGTTTGGTTTTTAGCTTGTCTATGCACTGCTGTGTAGGATGGCGGCTGCTGCACACAGCACAGGTTGGAGGGCGGGTGCATCGGGACTGGTGATTGCCGAAGCGTTGGCAGTTGAAACAGCGGAGAGGTTCTGGAGTATAGGGGCGGATGTTGTAGGTGCCCCACGACTTCAGGCTCAGGGTAGGAGGGATGGGGCCCCTGATGGTGACAAGAACCTGCCTGGTGGGTGCTCTGCTGACGTCGCATCATGTAGCTGGCTCTACTTGGTCGTGATTTCTGATGGTTTCTAACGGAAAATTTAGGGGATAATGCTGGAGGACGACTTTCCTTGTGGCTAAGTTCGGATCGAGTTTCTTTAGCAGTAAGGGCTTGCCTGCCACAGTGGTAAGGTTCTCTAAGGCATGCAGGGTAGTCTCATCAAGGGCATCAGTACTAGAGATGAGAAAGGCTGGGTACCTGGAGGTAGGGGGTTGGGATGCCCTTGTGGTGTCTGGGGGGGCTGAGATGCATGCTGTGGGCCCCCACGTGAGGTGGTAGCGGAGATAGAGCAGTCTGAATCAGTGAAGGATGTGCTTGCTTCTCAAGAGAGGTTGCCTGAACGCCTTTATTCCTTTCTATTCACCAGGGTGAAGCCGTCCTCAGGGTTGCTTTGTTCAGGGACGTCAGTCCCTGAGGCAGTGGCTGCATTTGTCCGGGAGGAGGGGCCGGCAGGTGGAGTCAGGTCACTGGTGTTAATTCAGGTGGGTTCAGGAATGGAGGCAGGGACATCTTCAGCATCCATGGCCAAAAAAAAGTCCTTCTGAATATGGTCAGGGCCAGTGAGCCTTGGTTTCTTAGCAGAGGAGCGTGGTTTAGTGCTAGTAGGTGGAGGTGACGTAGGAAGCTCGCCACCAGGGTCAGAATCAGGACAAGGGGCGGGCGTGTTCATGGCTTATTAAAAAAAAAAAAATGCGCCCATGTCAGGAAATCTACTTATTACCCGTGGCTAAGTTATCCCGAGTACAACCCCCCCCCCACACTAATGAAGGATGAGGGGTGGGTATGCCTTGTGTAACCCTTCACAGGGACCTAACCTAACCCCTAATAGAAATGCCACCCCAGACACCACCTATAACCACCCCTGCCTAAGGGGCCCCCTCGTGGATGTTCCTAAACGAACAAACCCTCGGGGTTCAGCGTCGTACTACGCCTGGGGTAACTAATGGGAAGGCTGACAAGAGTGCATCTGTCAAAACAAAGTCCATAAACACACCCCAAAAGGCTAAGAACAGGAAAAATTCTTCAAGAGTAAATGAGACTAAGTCCCCAAATTCTCTTGTAGTGTCAGAGACAATGTCCTAAAAGGTGGCAAAAACGGGTAAAACTGGGGAAAATCGACAAGAGGGCCAGAAACTAAGGCCCAAAAGTGCTTCCAAAACTGGAAAAATGAGCGAAATTCAACAAGAGTAAATGAGACTAACTCCCAACACTCAAGAGCTCAGACAACAGATCTACACCCGGAGAGTGCTCATGCTCGAATGGGGGGCAAGTAATGTTAGTGAAGGACATCTTCTCAGTCCGTTATGATCTTCAGAATCTGATGACACCCACAGAAGAACGCCAAAAATGCTAGCCAGCTGTCTACCATTCGATCCCTACTGCTTCTTTGGTAAACAAACATGCAAATGGATCTTTTGGGGTTCCACTGTACGAACCTCTGAAGTGGAAACTTATTTGGACTGAGAAGCAATTCCTTAGGTTAAATACCTCTCTGCCTCATCGTGGCCCTGTCGAAAGAGCATATTCACTTGTGAAACGGGGTGCTTTGATCTCGATGGTGAAGTCCTTGGTGGTGTTTTTGACTTAGCAACATCTAGTGACTTGTTAGTTCATCACGAACAATTAGAAACATTTGCTTCAGCTTTGGAAGCACGTGATATGGTGCTAATTGTTCATCATAAATCGCTAGGTAATATTGTTACACATATGAATGAAATGGGTACCCAGCTGAACGAATTTTCGGATATCTTAGAAAAACTGAATGATAAAATTAATATTGTCATCAAAATATTGTATATCAGCTTTCACCTTGAATCATTGCCCTTGTCCCTCCAATCATTAATGTTACAAGTAGAGAATTTTATTCATCTGTTAGTAGATACAGCGAGTGGTCATTTTACCCTAGATCTTGCTCCGATGTCAGACTGTCGTTTAGCTTTGTTATGGGCTCACACTAAATTTAGTCTTGATCCTATTTTTCCATTTTCAAGTCTAGAATTGTACTATCCTGTACTAGAAACTACTATTCGTTCAACTTCATTTATGGTCCATATTCATGTTCGATCTGCAGTCATCTTTGATCTCTTCCAACTGGTTCTTTTCCCTCTACTTTACAATGACACTTTTCATACTGCATCTGTGTACTCTGAGTTTATTCTCCTGTCCCAAGACCATATGTCTGCGGCTTTTGTCTCGTTTGAGATCGCTTACACTCGTGTTCATCTGTTACTCAATCCCTTCGTCTGTGTCCATCATTCCTCTTTAACATCCTTCCAATCACAGCTGCGCCTTGTGAGAATGTTTTAGTACATGACATTTCGGTTAAGACTATTGGTTCTGCATGTTTTTTCACCCCTGCTCCCAACGCATTCGTTTTCCATACTCACTTAGACCATAAACATTACCTTTATTTTCGCACATCGTCTTTTCTTAGTATTACCTGTTTGAAGACTCCTGTTAGGTCACACAAAGCTTCTGGTCTTTACATTGCCCCAGACTATTGCTCTACCAAGTCAAATTATCTTTTTACGCACCCAGCCCGTCAACACTATGCTATTTGTTCACATGACGTTGAAATCTTTGCACCTATCAATATTTATTCTATCTTCCTCATTGACAGTTTGGGTATTATTTGCACATATCAATATTTATTCTATCTTCCTCTTTGACAGTTTGGGTATCACCTCACCCCAGCTAGACATGCTTGCTTACCTAAACATTTCTGACATTATGAATGTCCAGATGTCTCACTTCCTGCAACACGCTTTTTAAGGTCCCATTTTGTACAGTATATCCTCCTATTGCATTCACTCTGCTAGGATTTTTTTCTCATGGTTGTTCTTGTACATTGCTCTGTTAAATGGATGGAGAAGAGAGTCCATGAAATATGATTACTCCATCGAACAAGGAAAACAGTGAAACTTATTCAATGTGGAAGTGGTGTGAAGAACGTGCAAACTAACACTGAAGGAGGAGATATTTGAGTGGGACTATGACAAAATGGACAAACCACGCCCCATTCCACCTCTAAAATAATGTGTTGATCTGTGTGAAAACGTGTAGACACCCAACTGGTTAACCCATCACGTCCCGACCGTTTTCCTACCTCCGATACCCCCTAGTCCCGAGCAATTTCAGATTTTTTTTTTTTTTTTTTGGCTCAAACCTTCGCTTTTGGTGAGAAACATCGAGAATTCATAGAGAAATCGCCCTCCTGAGCCTACAAATGGTGCTACAGGTGATGAGTCAGCCTTACCTGGCCTCAAAGAAAACGAACTATGGGAGGGTAAACTAATTCAAGCCACTTTGAATTACATATTTATTTATTTATTTATTTGGTGCGAATTTATGTGTAGTACAAGACTATATTGGTTTTCACACAATTATATAGGCAATAGAAACATTGTTCAGTCACCAAACATATCCACATATGGCACCTTCCTTTACGACATTACCACCTCATCACTTCTGTTTGTTTCTTGCTCTAGCTTTCTTTGTCCTCCACCTCAGGAATCACTTTCACCGTGAATTTCGACATTGGAGAGACTGTGGAGCGACATGTCTTTACAGGCCAGGTCACTGCTAACAGGTGAATTGCCGAGTATGGGGGAAGGGGGGGAGGGGGGGTTAAGTGGGGCCAGGCAGTATCCCCACTTGACAGCAGATAGAGGAAGGTCTCCCACATATGCCTACCAAGAATCACCCGTGAAACATGAAAATTGTGCAAATGATTGACCTTACTATTGCATAACGTACTGTATGGGTATGTCGATGGGTCTAGCTGTGCCAAAACGTTGCGACGTATCCATACGTCGACGAGACACCTCGGATTAAGTGAATATTTATTAGTTATTACGAGACCTTTCTCTCTCCTGTGCTGCTATTGTGATTCATGTATAACCAGCTAAGTAGACTAATTTTACAATTCATCACTGTAACATTCATCAATAAGGTGTCGTTTTCTTATATAAGTACATGAAATTACATATTTACCTTGTTAACTAGTAAACTCTTGTCAGTAAAATATATTATCATACAGTTTTCCTATCATTCACTTATAAAATCAACATTGTTTATATATATTTTCTCTGTTAACTCGTATACTCTTATTATCAGTATAATTGTCAGAAATTTTGATTCACTCCTATATCTAACGAGTGTTAGTCTAAATACGAACAATAGTAAATTTATATAAGTCTCTTGGGTAAATTAGGGTAATTAATCGTCTAACTCACCACCAAATATTCTCTTCATATCCTAGCTAGTTTCCCTCAGATTTGGCCAAATCAATGAGGTTACTTAGCTATAATGAGTCGGACAACAGATGACGACGCACGTGAGGTCTCAGTCGATTGCCTTAGGTTTCCAAACATCCTTAGGTGCATATTATTACGTCCCCACCCTACACTGCCACAGGCTTCAACAGCAGTAGCTCAGTATAGGAAGGATGTTGCCCAGTGAGTTGTTCTTCCTATGGTCAGCCTTTAGGTGTACAGCACACAAGATCAGCTGAGGCGAAATTAAACACTGGCTTCTTAAAGTTCACTGTCTTTGTTTTCAAAATAATTCCATTTAATGCTTTCCAACTTCACTTCACAAGCACTGGACATACACAAACTTTACTAGCATTAATTACACTTAACCCGTCCAGTCCCGACCG
>JAGKTI010020517.1:0-16277 GCA_018397915.1 Birgus latro | reverse complement strand
CACAGGCATCTTTCAGCTCTCTATTTACACTGGACAATCTATACCTGGTTCACTCTTCTAACCTTTCATTCATCTGTCTCCAATTAATCCTTCCCTATTACCTGTTGACCAATCATGCCAATCTCGCTATCTTCTAACATCAATTTCAATCATTCTAGTCTTTCTATCCTGACACTTCAGTTTCAATCACTATAGTCTCTCACTTTCGACATATCAGTATCAACTATTCCAGTTTCTGGACAAATTTTAATAGCAGTGTCTTTTATCATTTTAATCATTCCATTTTCTCCTTCACCTAATATCAATTTCAGTAATTCTGGGCTCTCTCATGACATTAAATGTCAATCATTCAAGTGTCTCACTCCTGACATTAGTATCATTTGTTATAGTCCCTCTTTCTCCTGGCGTAACAACTTCTCTAGTGCCCTATACTTCACACACCCTCACCAGTACTCATTCAATACAAACTTGTCAATCCATTCCATCCACTTTGTGCCAAAACTTCTTGGCATTCTTCCTGTCATTATTCTCATTCCTAACCACATTTTGTCCCATATCCCAAACAATCCACTTCACACAACAAATTCTTGCTCAGTCTAAACACATATCTCCCCGTGCAATCCTTATTGCCCTTTCCTCCACACACAGCTCTCTCTCTCTCTCTCTCTCTCTCTCTCTCTCTCACCCTACTAATCCATTCAGTTCACAATCACTACCAATCTTTTTCCCATTTCTCTTTCTTCACTTCAAGTCCTCAACTCCCCTCATGCTTTCATTCATTCTGTTCCTGTGTTCTTTTATGTCAGTCTCTTGTTTCACTCTTATAAATTTTTAAAGCATTGTTCTGTGAAGTTAGGAGGAATCGTTATGTACAAGTGTCTTTTAGTGAGGAAATCCCCAAGAATTGATGGAGTGTATAGTGAAATGCTGAAGCACGGAGGAGAAATTGTAGTAGAATGAATATGAACTATATGCAGATTGGCCTAGAGGAGGTTGAGTTCCAGGGAATTGGATGTATGAACAATCATTCCCCTGAACAATGGGAAAGGTGAAAAAAAGAGGTATGTGGTAATCATTGGGGCATTTGTCTTAAGTGTAACTGAAAAAATATATGGCACGATAGTTATTGATAAAGTTAGGGAAATAACAGAGTCATTATATGAAGAACTGGGAGGTTTTATGAAGGGAAGTGGTTGTGTAGATCAGATATTCATCCTACGGTCCTTAGTGGAAAAGTATCCAGAGACAGGGAAGAAGTCTTATGTGGCCTTCATGGATTTGGGGAAAGTATATGATAGGGTGGATAGACAAGGAATGTGGAAAATATTAACAATATATGCAGTAAATGGGAAGCCGCCGAGGATCTCAGGCCGTAGGGCGTGTGGATAGTGAACCGAGTGAATTTTTGTCTGGATGTTGGATTGAAACAAGGGTGTGTCATGTTTCCATGGTTGCTCAATCTGTATATGGATAGGTTTATAAAACTGATACAAGGTAGGGCAGTGGATCTTGGAGCGGCCCTAATGAGAAAGGACAGCGTTTGGAAACCTCTTGTTCCGTTGTTTGCAGATCTCAGTGTATAAAGTACAGACAAAGGATAACTGCAAGGCTTGGCGAACGTATATGGAAGAGCATGTAAGAAACCGAATCTAAAGGTGAATATTAGGAAGTCAAGTTTTGGTCTTTGAGAGGAATCAAATCACTGAATGCACAGTAAGGTTGGATGGTGAGGATGTGGAAAATATGAGAATATATAAATACTTGGGTAGTGTCCTGAGAAAGGATGGAATTTTAGGGGATGAAGTGCTTGAAAGAGATCAACAGGGAAGAAAAGTTGCTCATTCTTTGAAAGAACTGATAAGAAATAAGGAAGTGACCAGGGATGTAAAAAGGTTGCTGCATGAACTCTAACATATGGAAACACCCCCTGGACCTTGTTGGAGGGACACAAGTCATGAGTGTGAGCAGTGGAATGAGATATATGATAGGAGCATGTGGAGTTACATGGAGTGAGAGACTGACAAATGAGGAAGTGAAGTAGCCTCGTGGTGTGGATAAGCGGTAAGAGAAATACACTGAGGTAGTTTGGACATGTGAAAAGGATGGAGAGCACGACTACCAAGAGTGTACATGTGAGGTGGAGGGTGACCGAGGATGAGATGGAATGGAGAGGCATGGAAAGGGGTGTCCAAAATGGCAGGGGACTAGGCAACATGTTGGCAATTTGTTCGTGGCCACTTCTTATGGGATTAAGGCATCTGGCAATGCACTGTGATTTGAAAAAATATTACATACGAGTGATGCTTGGCATAGTTACATGAACTGTTTATGCATGTGTATGAGTGCTGTTTGGCACACAAGAAATACTTATGCATGACTGATGTTTAGTGTAATTAAAATAAATTATATAAGTGTTACTTGGCACAGAGGATACATTTAAGTATAAGTGTTGTTGATGTAGTACTAGTAGTAGTAGTTCTCCCCTAGGCAGTCTGGACAAACAACCCCGAGTCCCTAAGGAAGGCCATGGCCAAGACTGGGCTTTCCCACAGAGCTCTCAAGAAGTGTATGTTGTGTTGTTTGTGTAGGTGATTGTGTGCAATGCAGTCTTCCATAATGTGCTTAATAGTATGGGGTGCTGTGTTACAACCTGGATGGGCATCAGCGACAGAGTAATCCAGCCTATTCTGATAAATTAAGTGCTGGATGATGCCCACATCTCAGCCTGGCCAGATGGAGCCTGTCCTCACGAGGGAGATAGGATTCAGAAAGATGGATATCAAGATGCCGTGCCAGCAGCTGTGTGTTGTTTTTGACTGAATGGAGTGGCGAGTGATTTGAGTATGGATATGCTTCTGGAAGCTGGTCTGAGGTGGGCAAGATGACAGTATTTGTTTATGATATCATGTGCTGGGTGTTGTTTTGATATTCCTTGGTGTGTGTGGATGTGCTGCCATGTAGTGTAGTGGAGGTTGCAGCAAGAATCTGGGTGCCTCTCACGTCTAGATGATCCTTGACTTTGAGGACTTTGGTTTCTTGGTGTATGTGGTCTGTGGGTGTAATAGCTATGCAGCCTGTGATTATTTTTAAGGTCTTGTTCTGTATGGTCTGAAGAGTGTTATAGTTTGTTTTAGTGAGGTTAGGAGCCCAAGCAGGGCTTGCATAATTCATCATTGAACATATATATTGTTTGTTGTGTCAAGGCACTGAGTCATGAGGTTAATTTATTTTTTGTCTGTGATGTGTTGTTTAAATGACATTGCTCTATTGTACGTTACACCAAGGATTTTGGGTGTGTGTGTGTGTTTGTGATATAGGGGTGTTGTGTATGGTGAGGAGTGGAATGTGACTGTGTTCTGCTGTCCAGTTTGTGAGAATTGTCACTGTAGATTTGGCTGGGGCTATTTTAAGCCTGTTTGTGGTGAACCATTCGTGTACTGTGTTGAGTTGGAGGATGTGTGCGGCTGTGTTTGTGTTTTCATGTGTACATGTAAGTGTTATGTCATCTGCAGAGGAAGCTATGTGTATCTGTGGTGTGTGGGGTGTGGGTATTTTGTGCATGTATAGGTTAAAGAGTGTAGGGGACAAAACAGATCCTTACGGGATGCCATTTGTTATATTTCTGATGTTCAAAGACTGACCAGCAAAGATTACATGTGCACATCTGCCTGCTAAGTAGTTTGCCCGCCATCTTTTTGTATTATTGTGCATGTTTGTGTTGAATATTTTGTTTGTGAGGTTGTGGCAGGGAATGGCATCAAAAGCTTTACTTATGTCTAGTGTGACAAGGAGTGTTCCATGTGGTGGCCTAGTTGAATTCATGTCATCAAAAGCTCTCTGTGTAAGGTCTGTAAGAAGAGTGTTTGTGGAGTGTAATGGCCTAAAACCATGTTGTGATGGGGCTACGGGGGTGTGATGTGTAACTAGTTGTGGCACCAGTCATTCAGTGACTTTGGAGGGGGTGCAGAGGAGTGTGAGGAAGGTAACATGGGGTCTTTGTTGGGTTTGGGGATACTGATGATAATGCCATGCTTCCAGATCTTGGGTATTACATTGTGTGAGCAGCTGTAGTCTGATATATTGGTGAGTGCTTGTATGCCTTGGGGTCCAAGGTGCTTAAGGTGTATGTTGCTTATGCTGTCCCATCCACAGGCAGACAAGTGCTTAAGGTTGCTAATGATGGGCTTCGTCTGGTTGTAAGGAAGGGGTGCGAAGCCTGGGTCTGTGGGGAACTGTCTCTTACGTCGGAAGAATCTTCGGTCATCGCAATGGGGGTTTAGATGGACTTTGTTTCTGACCACCACCAAGTGGTGGTCCGAAAGTCCACTCCTCCAACCTTTATATACTCTTGCATCCATTACACACCTTCTCATCCTTTCATCCACACATACATAATCAGTCATTGCCTTCCATTCATTCAGATCACCATCCACCCTTCTCATCACTTGCCACATATACCTATTGATCATTTTGTGCCTGAGGAGGGTATTAGCTATCACCAACCCCCTCCCGGCACAAATGTATACTGAAGCACTGCCATTCTCATCCATCTCTGCAAACACACCCCACCCACCAACCACTCCATCCACCTTCACATTCCCTACTTTTCCATTCATATCTCCAATCAAAAACACTCATTCCTTTCAAACTTTTCCAAGCACACTTTCACATTTGTCCAAAACTCTTCTCTCACTCTGATTGCACGATCTTGCGGTGGTGCATACACGCACACAATCGCCCACATTTGTAGTCCAACTTTCACTCTTACCCACACAACCTTTGAGCCAACTGATCCATACTCTCTTATATTCTCCATCCATCTGTTACTCACAACAATACACACTCCTCTTCCAATATCATTCTCACCTGCTTCCACACATATACCCCATCCATACTCACATTCTCTCACATTTTCACGTCTCCATTTAATATCAGTTAATCCATATACATCCACTTTCGCACCCTCAAGCACCTGTACAATCTCTTTCACCCCATCATTTATACCCCTTACATTCCACATGGCTATCCTTACCAAGCCCTCTGTTCGGTCCTTAGTCGTCAACTTTCAGTCAGTCCTGGTCAGAGGCTTCTTGTTCGTATTTTTAGTTAGTTGTTTTACAACCCCAGTTTGAATATGGGAACAGAAGGACAAAAAATGAAGATGGTGATGATGATGACAGGGTGGGGCACTAAACCACCACCAACCCTTTTAGTCGCCTCATACGACAAGCAGGGATACTGGGGGAGTATTCTTGAAACCCCCTACCCCCAGGGGTAGAATTAGTCTTGCTTAATATACTGTTTATGTGAATGAAATTCAAGTCCTTGATAGCAAAGAGCACTGGGCACGGCAGAGAGAAAAAAATCAAACTAATGGGATTTTTGATTAGGTGAAGGATATGGAATCCCAATGATAAGAAATTAGAATATTCATGTCATGAAACCAAATGTCTGACCTGATAGCAAAGGGAAAATAAAGGCCGGAGGAAACACAGAAATGTCAAGAAGAGAGGTAGGACAGAAAATAACAGGACAGTAAGGAGAGAAATACGGGAGGCAGAAAGGCCCCATTTAGTCGCCTCTTACAAGTATGAATAGGGATGTATTCTCCCCCCTCCCAGGGAGGTATTGTGAATGAATGTTGTTTGCTGCAGTCAGAGAATATATTTATGTCCAAGTATTATATATAAGCTTTGTTGAAAACATGTATTATAAGTAATTGTAGTTAAAGGAAATAAGAATTATTTACCAATGTTGCTTGGTTAGTCTCACAAAATACTGTATATATATTTTAATAATAATTACCGTAATGTATGTTCATTACTTTGAACTCGACTGCATTTTCCTTGCAGTTCCCATACACATATGGAATGGTTTTCTCAAGCCTGCTTATAAATACTGCGTATATATTTTAATATTATTTTGACCATAATGTATTTCCATCTTAGTGTCCGACTCTGGACAAAGGCTTCAGGGCCTATTCCCAAGTCCCAACAGACCTCCTTGGGGCCCAGTAGTCCTACATCTCCACAAGTCATCATTTCGGCACTAACACCCACATCCATATTGAATACATGCTGGGGCTGTCTCATACATGACTAGTGTACTGGTATTAGCGGGGGTACTTTTATGGCAAGTCGGTGGGTCATCTGGTAGATCAGAAAAATATGATTTTATGAAATACAAATTCGTAAACTGCTCCCTGCTCCAGCCGGGATTCGAACCGAGGTCCATTAGGACTGCAGGCCGTCTCTCGACCAATTCTGCCACCAACTCAACTCCATTTTCCTTGCAGTTCCCACACACATACAAATTGGCATTTTCAAATCTGCTCTTATACTTACTCTTTTCTAGCATATACAGTAGGCGCGGAAAGTGTTGACGCCATCTTAAAAAAAGAAAACATTCTTGCGGTTAGCAAGGAGAAACAAATAAATTAACACTCACCACTGAATTTAGTATTTACTGGCATTCCCCTTAACCTTTATTATCTTCTTAAGGCGTTTGAGGAGACTGATGGCGTAGTTTTGCAGAACAGACGGACTAAAACTGCTCCATAGCTGCTTGACTGCAGCCTCAAGATTAGGCAAAGATGATGTGTCCATACTACGCAGCTGCCGCTTCATGTGCGCCCATAAATTCTCAATGGGATTGATATCTGGGCTGTTTCCGGGCCAATCTCGAATAAAGGGAACCTCACAGTCTGTCAGCCACTGTTTCACTGACTTTGCAACATGTCCAGTGGCAGAATCTTGCATAAACACTTTTGCCTTGGTTTTATCAAAAGAGTCACTTAAAACATCACATAAGAGCTCCAAATAATTGTTCTGATTCACTTTTTCATTTGCAGGTAGAATTACCAACTCACCAACACCATAATATGTAAAGCAGCCCCAAGCCATGAGTGAGGCTGGGTATTTAACAAACTTGAAAGTGTACTTAGGATCCAGGGGGTCACTGCCTGGATTGCAGTACACTCGTGATGAAGGGGTACCAGTGACAGTAAATGTTGACTCATCACTCCAAAGCACAGTTTTCCATTGCTCCTCACTCCAGGCAAGATATTTCTTACAAAAATTTACTCTCTTTTTCTTCTGAAGTGCAGTTAGCAGTGGTTTTTTACGAGCACAAAAACTCCTGTAGCCCAGATCGTCATGCAACAGCTGCTGCACACTTCTGACAGACACATCTGCCAGCAACTGTGGGTTCTTTTCTTTTAAATCCCGTGCTGTTAGCCTTGGTTGCTAACTTGCCTTGAGATCAGATGACGGGTCCTGAAGGTTGTCTTACGAGGTCTTCCAGGCTTGGGAAGTGGAGTGGGAGGAATGGCCTCCCCACTGTCCTTGAACTGCTTCACCAGTCTCTGCACTGTCCTCGGTCTCACACCATCTGATTTGCAATAAATGGGAGTTTGTGGCCAGCTTTGTATAAAGTAATCACTTCCGCACGTTTGTCCTTGCTTGTGGTTACTTTAGGCATGATGAGAATGTGGTAGGTAACCAAATAACTGTGTTATTTGAGTCAAAACATGCCCTCGTGGTGCATCACACACAGAGACAATCCTCCTCCTGTGGCTGCCCAAACATTACTGAGCCTGCTCCTGTGGTGCCAAACCTATCAAGCAGGGTTGCCAGCTCCCGTTGAAAAAGCGCCAGCTCATTTCGCATCACAGGCGAGGGGTAGTATTGACCCTACTTCACTTAACGCGAAAAAGAATAATGTCGGCAAAAAAACGTCAATACTTTCTGCGCCTACTGTAACTGATTTTCCATAGAACCACTTTTTAATAGGTTTATTTTTACTGTAATGTACTTTCATCATCACTATGAACTCGACTGTATTTTCCTTACAGTTCCTATAGACATATATACCGGCATTTTCAAGTTTGCCCTTACATTTACTCTTATTTTCTAGCATAAAACTGATTTTCCCGAAAACCACCATATCTACACTTCTACTCATGTGGAACACTAACACCAATTTACTACTCAATTTAAACATACCAGTAAGATTTTAGCATGTTTCTGCTTTGCTTACTGTAATAACTCACAATTTCATGTTTATTGTCAAGCCATATTGTGAACGAAACTCTGAATTTCCAAACAGAAGTACCATACTTAAACCTTATTTAGAGTCATTTCAGAACTGGACTCCCATTAGAGGTGTTGTATGCTGATGACTTAGAGTTGGTTGTGGGCAGGGTGAGGGCAGAGGAAAAATTTAGTCAGTGGAGAAAGGGACTGGAGTACAAAAGGTTAAGCATGGATAAAACAAAAGTAATGACATCTTGGGCAGATGGCAGTACTGCAAGAGGCGTGTGGCCATGTGCAGATTATCAAAAGTATGTAGGGGTGCGAGGAAAAATTCCATTTTGTGCAGTGTTCGTGATAAGTGGATGTATGAGATATGGTATCAGAGGTAGGCTGTAGGACAGTGCTGATTTTGGGTGTACAGTATCTAAAGAAAGCGTACTGGATCAAAGACGAGGGAAATTATTCATTTTCCTCAGGTCTCTTGAGTACGTGGAGGACTTCTCTCTCTCTAGTTTAGGCCAGAGGTGGAAGCAATTATCTTGGAAAGGATAATCCCTATTGATGTGAGTGCAGTCTCATGAGGGAGACCAATGAATGGGACACATGCAGCTGGAGGAGATCCCACCTTGGAAGGATGAACAACATGAAGCACAATCTCCACTGATAAAGCGGGGTTGGTGGAGACCCCAAAAGACTATTTTAGCTCTGGGCAATGCTCAGGGTCCCAGCCATCCAATGGAGCAACGTGTTAACAATGGCGGCACCCGTGGACCCACAGGAGGAAGTACGGAAACCAGCAGACTAAATCTGGGGAGCGCCACTGGGCGACGAGCCTTGGGAAACAGCAATCTAATATAGATCTCTTCCCAGTATTAATCTTTCAGAGTTCAAGTTGACCATGGATGGCACAGACCTCCTAATACGAGACAAGCCCCTCAGCAAGCCAGAAGCAATAGTGACTACTCCACTCAAAGAATCAGATCCCGTTGTGACAGGAGAGTCATGTATAAACGAAGAGTGAGCACATCCATGAGAAATGGGATGTGGGCAAATAACACCTGACCGTGGTGTTCCAGGTGCAGGGATGCAAACAAAGAGCCTCAGTGTAACGAAAACGGTCAATATTCTGTTGACCAACGGACATTTCCATTACAGTTACAAAGTCACCGAGGTTCACATTCGAGGAAATTAGTCGAATCTTGACATAATGATGGGATGCAACGGCACTTCTTACCCATATTCGATCATGACGTACAACATACACTCATCCGGCAGTTAAGTTAATCTTACATTACACGCGTAAAATTAAGATCTCGTCGCCAACATTTTCCACGTGGGAAAGGTCATAGAGTTGAACAATATTATGCCTATGGCAACAGAGTACTCTAATGAGAAAATTATTCCAGCGCTACCACACAATGCCTTGCCCATTTGAAGAAGCAAAGAACTTCTTTTACATATTATCATTTGATTTCGTAGATATTCAATTTTATGACTTCAATTTTCATAAAATGATAAAATACTTTAGTCGGAAATCTTAAACGTACAGCCAAAACTCATTTTGAAAATGTTCTAACACCAATAGATAAAAGCAATTTAAGGACATAGGTGAAACAGCAGTACAATTCATTTATGAATAACAGACAGACAGTGGCAAGACACGTATGCTTAATAGTTAATCTGCAAATTCAATGAGGGTATAATGTATGGGGAAAGGGCAATTTTATGAATTTAAGCACTTGTTTGTATAAATCAGTAATACCTTTCTCATTAAATACTGGTAGTTTTATTTTTTTGTACAAATACTGGCACCGATTTTACTTTTTACATCATTCTCCGAATCTTAGGAATTGCTTGCATTTTGTAATTTATATTCTTTCCACCACAAGTAACTCAAAGCAGTGAAGAAAAAAAAATCGTATTTGTAAAAACTTCATGTTCCAAGCCACCTTCTTCCATTCGTTATGATGCAGCTATCCTAAAACTCAACAGTATATAACTTTTGGTATTAAGCAACATTTGTAAATAGAAAATACTCAAAATTTGCTCACGGTTCTTACACCACCAACATGAAACCAAAGTCAGTGTGTCAATACTACTAACATTTAAGGCAGGAACATTCACAACATATTTCCTTTGATTCTGTCAGTTAATTATTTAACCTTATCTATCCTTAAACCTCTCTAATAATCTGTCCAGTTACTCACTTCCAAGTAATCCTTGGTCGCCTCTCATCCACCCTTCCCAAATCCTCAACCACTCCCTACCATTCCTTCTAGTTCACTCTCCCCTCAACCATTCCCTAGCCATCTATTCCATGCCATCCTTCCCTCATCTTCTCTTCCTTCTTACTGACATCCAATGTCTATGCAACTCACTTCCCCAGAAAAGTTTTCCCCTAAAGTTCAAGTCCAACTGTTACAGATTTTTTATGAATAGATGATATCTGTAATCTGCTGTACAGATTACTTTTTTTATTTGCTTTTCCATTGTGATCATCTTGTTGGGGGGAAAAAAAAAAAAAAAAAAAAAAAGGTCTATGCAGTGCTGTCATATCCAGTCAATCTCGGCTCAAACTTCTCTCTCTCTCCCTACCAGTAGTCCACTGGCTTGGTTTCCAACAATAACTCCTACTACAACCTTCCACAATTCTTTACAGGGTCTTTCTTCCTGCTGACAAATCTCTCTCTACTAAGCCTCCCTAAATCTCTATCTCTTCCTACCATTCTTTGTAGACTTTCACTCCAAATTATTCCTTACTCCTCTATCCCACCCTATCCTTCCCTCATCCTCCCTTTCTACTTCCATCTTATCCAGGCCAAGCCCTGTCACATCCAGTCAATCTCTGCCCAAATTTAATCTTTCTCCCTACCAGTAGTCCAATGGATTGAAATTTCACACAAACTACTGCTATACCTTCCACAGTTCTTTACGAGATCTTTCTTCCTCCCAACAAATCTCTCGATTAAGCTTCCCAAATCCTCTCTCTCTCTGCCTATCTTTCTAGTTCACTCTCACCTCCTAGTCATCTATCCCATCCCATTATTCCCTCATTCTCCTACTCCCATCCAATCCATGCTAAGCCCTGTCACATCCAATCAATATCCTACTCCCATCCAATCCATGCTGAGCCATGTCACATCCAATCAATCTCTGCCCAAATTAATCTTTCTCCCTACCAGTAGTCCATTGGGTTGGTTTCAGACTATACTCCTACTATAATCATCCACAATTCCTTACGGGGTATTTCTTCCTGCTGACATATCACTCTGGACTAGGCCTAATCCTCTATCTCTCCCTACCATTCTTTCTTGTTCACTGCTGATCATTCCCTAGTCGTGTAACCCGTTCTGTCCTTCTCCT
This sequence comes from Birgus latro, assembly GCA_018397915.1. Lineage (NCBI taxonomy): Eukaryota > Metazoa > Arthropoda > Malacostraca > Decapoda > Coenobitidae > Birgus > Birgus latro. Next base: position 4,881 of record JAGKTI010020517.1, on the reverse strand, counting down.
CTCTTCCTGTTGTTTCAGTTCATTCCATGCAAAGCCCTGTCTCATCCAATCTCTGCCTATACTTTCTCTCTACCCATAGTCCACCGGGCTGGTTTTAGACAAACTCCTACTAATACTGTCCATAGTTCTTTCAGGGGCCTTTCTTCCCCCTGAAAAATATCTCTCACTTGACTAAACCTTCCTATTTCATTGTCATGACCATTTCTTCCTCTCTTATCTCCCGACACTCATTCCAGTACATTCAATGGGTTCTTCCTCCAGACAAATTTCTGTCTTGACTAAACCTTCCTATTTCACTCTCATGACCATTTCCTCTCGTCCTATCTCCAGACCTCATACCAGTACACATGACACTTCCAGGACAAGAAAATAAAGGACAAAACTACAGCAGTCCTAAAATATGCCAGAATTGTCCCAAGGATGAAAAACAGTAGATACCCGATAAGAATAGGTTAGGTTAGGCTATGGTTAGTTAGGTTAGATTAAGCCTGGTTAGTTTAGACTACAAATTAGGTGTTATTCAACTACATACTAGTATCCTAATCATATAAAGTGTCTACTGTTTTCCATCCCTAGAGTCCTTTCATATTATAGTATGGGCATATTCGTCTCAATTCCTTGTCCATGGTGCCCGTTTTTATTCTATCCCTCTCAACCAATCACTCCAGACCAGTCTTTCTGGTCTCCCAACTTTTTCCTCTCTCTCTCTCTCCCTATCATTATCTCCAGACCAAACTGTGGTCGCCCAACTAATCTCTCAACTCCTACCAATCAATTTCTATTAATCATTTCCTCCAGACCAACCTGTGATCTCCTAACTCCTACCAATCAATTCCCCCAGACCAACATGTGATCTAACTCCTACCAATCAATTTCTAATCATTCCCTCCAGACCAATCTCTGGTCTCCCAGCTAAACTTTCAACTTCTCCTACCATTCAATTTGTATCAATCATTCCCTCCAGACCAATCTTTCTGGTCTGCCATCTCCTCCAGCCAATTTCGATCAGTCATATCCTCCAGACCAATCTGTGGTCTCCCAACCCCTACCAATCAATTTCGTTGTCATATCCTCCAGACCTATCTGTGGTCTCCCAACTCTCCAACCAATCAATTTCGATCAATCATTTCGTTCAGACCAATCTCTCTGGTCTCCCAACTAATATTTAACTCTTACTACCAGTCATTCCCTCCAGACCAATCTGTGGTCTCCCTAATCTTCCAACTCCTACAAATCATTTCCTCCAGACCAATTTTTCTGGTCTCCCAGCTAATGTCTTAAATTTCTACCAATCACTCTAGACCAATCTTTGTGGTCTCCCACCTATTTTTTTTTTTACTCATCATTTCCTCCAAACCTCTCTATGGTCTCCCAACTCCTCTAACCAATCAATTTCGATCTACAATTTCCTCCAGACCAATCATTGGTCTCCTAACTCCTCCTACCAATCAATTTCCATCAGTCATTCCCTCCAGACCAATCTGTGGTCTCCCAACTTCTCCTACCAATCAATTTCGATCAATAGTTCCCTCCAGACCAACCTTTGGCTAACTCCTACCAAACAATGTTGAGCAATCTTTTCCTTCAGACCAATCTTTCTGGTCTCCCAGCTATTTCTTAACTAGCAGTCATTTTTTCCAGGCTAATCTGTGGTCTCCCAACTAATCTCTCAACACCAACCAATCATTTCCTCCAGACCAAATTTTTCTGGTCTCCCAACTAACATCTTAACTCTTACTACAAATCATTCGATGCAGACCAAGCTGTTGTCTCCCACTTAATCTCTCAGCTCCTACCAATTTCGATCATTCATTCCCTCCAGACCAATCTTTCTGGTCTCCCAACTAAAATGTCTTAACCTTTACTACCAATCACTCTTGACCAATCATTCTGGTCTCCCGACTATTAATTCTTAACAGAATACCAAGACCAATCATCATGGTCTTCCAACTAATATTTCTTGACTGTTCCTACAATCATTCCTCCAGACAAACCCGTCTGGTCTGTCACTAACTTCGACTTCTCACCAATCACTCCATACTGATTTTCTGGTCTCAATTTTTACCCCACTTCCTACCAGTCACTCTTGCCTTCCAAATAATCTTTCGTGACTCATACCAGTCACTCCAGACCAATGTTACTGGTCTCCCCACAAATTTTTCTTGGCTCTACCTATCATCACAACTTTCCCTCCAGACCAGTCTGGTCTCCCAACTAAAATACTGACCCCCTACCAATCACTCAAGCCTTTCAAATAATCTTGACTCATACCAGTCACTCTAGACCAATGTTTCTGGTCACCCAACTAATTTCTCTTGGCTCTTCCTATCATTATATCTTTCCCTGTAGACCAATCTTTTATGTCTCCCTACTAATCTCTTGACCTACCAATCACTCCAGACCACTTTCTGGTGACCCTCCTAATTATTATTGTTTATTTTTTCTCTTCCTATCAATCGTTCCCTCCAGACCAATCTTTGGTTTCCCAACAATTTCGATCAGTCATATCCTCCAGACCAATCTGTGGTCTCCCATCTCCTCCTACCAATTTCGATCAATCATATCCTCCAGACCAATCTGTTGTCTCCCAACTCCTCCTACCAATCAATTTCGATCAATCATTACCTCCAGATCAATCTGTGGTCTCCCAACTCCACCTACCAATCAATTTCGATCAATCATTTCCTCCAGACCAATCTTTCTGGTCTCCCAACTAACACTTTGTAACTCTTACTACCAATCATTCCCTCCAGACCAATCTGTGGTCTCCCAACTGATCTCTCAACTCCTACCAATCATTTCCTGTAGGCCAATTTTCTGGTCTTCCAAACTCCTGCCAATCACTCTAGACCAATCTTTGTAGTCTCCCACCTAATTATTTTTTTCTTACTCTTATCAGTCATTCCCTCCGGACCAATCTGTAGTCTCTCAGCTACAACCAATCAATGTCGATCAGTCATTTCCTCCAAACTAATCTGGAGTCTCCCAACTCCTACCAATCAATTTCGATCAAGCATTCCCTCCAGACCAATCTGTGGTCTGCCAACTCCTCCTACCAACCAATTTCCATCAGTCATTTCCTCCAGACCAATCTGGTCTCCCAACTCCTACCAATCTATTTCGATCCACACTTTCCTCCAGAACAATCTGTGGTCTCCCAACTCCTATTAATCAATTTCGAGCAATCGCTTCCTCCAGACCAATCTTCTGATCTCCCAGCTATTTCTTAACTCTTACTACCAGTCTTTCCCTCCAGGCCAATGTGTGGTCTCCCAACTAATCTCTCAACTCCTACCAATCATTTCCTTCAGACTTATTTTCTGGTCATCCAACTAATACCTTAACTCTTACTACCAATCATTCGATGCAGACCAACCAGTGGTCTCTCACCTAATCTCCTAATTCCCACCAATTTCAATCAAGTCATTCCCTCCAGACCAATCTTTCTGGTCTCCTTGACTCATCAGGCCAACCGGTGGTCTCACCTAATCTCCTAATTCCCACCAATTTCAATCGTCATTCCCTCCAGACCAATCTTTCTGGTCTCCTTGACTCATACCAGTCATTCCAGACCAATGTTTCTGATCTCCCAACTAATTTCTCTTGGCTCTCCCTATCATTACATCTTTCCCTCTAGGCCAATCTTTTTGGTCTCCCAACTAATGTCTTGACCTACCAATCACTCCAGACCATTTTCTAGTCTCCCACCTAATTATTATTTTTTCCTCTTGCTTTTAATAGTTCCCTCCTGACCTATCTCTGGTCTCCCAACAAATCTCCCAACTCCTGCCAATCAATTTCGTTCAGTCATGTCCTCCAGACCAATCTGTTGTCTCACAACTCCTCTACCAATCATTTGCATTTAGTCATATCCTCCAAACCAATCTGTGGTCTACCAACTCCTCTACCCAGTCAATTTCCTTCAATCATTTCCTCCAGACCAATCTGGTCTCCCAACCCCTATGTATCAATTTCATTCAATCATATCCTCCAGACCAATCTGTGGTGTCCCAACTCCTCCTACCAACTTTTTTCAGTCATATCCTCCAGACCCATCTGCAGTCTCCCGACTCCTACCAATCATTTTCCTTCAATCATATCCTCCAGACCAATCTGTGGTCTCCCAACTCCTCCAACCAATTTCCTTCAGTCATATCCTCCAGACCAATCTGCAGTCTCCCATCTAATACCAATCAATTTCCTTCAATATCCTCCAGACCAGTCTGGTCTCAATTTCCTTCAGTCATATCCTCCAGACCAATCTGTTCTCTCAACTCCTCCTACCAATCAATTTCAATCAATCATTTCCTCCAGACCAATCTGTGGTCTCCCAACTAATGTCGACTTCATACTAATCACTCTAGACCAATGTTTTTGGTCTCCCACCTATTTTTTTTATACTCTTCCTATCAATCATTCTCCTCCAACTGATCAAAATCGATCAATCATACATTCCACACCAATCTGTGGTCTCCCAACTCCTCCTACCAATCAATTTCGTTCATTCATTTCCTCCAGAGCATTCTGTGGTCTCCCAACTAAACTCTTAACTCCTACCAACCAATTTGGAGCAATCACTTCCTCCAGACCAATCTTTCTAGTCCCCCAACTAATATTTCCTAACTCTTACTACCAATCATTCCCTCCAGACCAATCAGTGGTCTCCCAACTGATTTCTGAACTCCAACCAATCATTTCCTCCTGACCAATTTAAACTACCAATCACTGCAGACCAATCTTTGTGGTCTCACCATTTTTTTTCCTCTCAATCATTCCCTCTCGACCTCTCTGTGGTCTCCCAACTCCTTCGACCGATCAAAATCAATCAGTCACTTCCTCCAGACCAATCTGTGGCCTCCCAACTCCTCCTACCAATCAATT
>JAGKTI010020516.1:0-12586 GCA_018397915.1 Birgus latro | reverse complement strand
CAGTAAACAAAACTATTTCTTTAATGAAAATTTTAAAATTTGATTCAATACACAAATATTTTCATTATTAATGATTTATAAAATGCTTACAAATTATGTAGGAAATGAAATATTTAAATTTGTTGATAACTTTCACCAGACCAGAAGCAATAATGTAGATTTAATTTGCCCACAATTCAGAACAACTCTATATAAAAACAGTATATTATGTTTTGGCCCCAAATAATTTAACAGTATACCACCAAATAAAAAGGTTCTTGTTAAAATAAATAACCTTTGAACATTTAAAAGGAAAATTGAAAATTATATACCTGTACTTCAGAATTCTTAGCAGGTCTATTTTAACATTTATGTATTGCTCTGTATATTTAACTGCTATTCATTTTAATTGTTACCACATATAAAATTGAATGTAAACATTTTTTGTTAATACTTTTCATAACAATATACTGTATACCTCCTAGGTTATAAAATTAAATGTAACAATTTTTAATACTTTTCATAACATTGTATTGTACTGTATATCTCCTAGGTAATCACTTCTACAAATACCTTTTGCTATTAGGCTATTATTATTTATAGAATTCTTTAAAAAGTTAAGGTTACTTATAAGTACAGGCATGCTGAAAACATTTACATTAAATTGATATCTGCCTGTCAGGGAGCTTCAGCTTGACAGACAGTCGCCATCATATTGTACTACTGTATGTAAATTTTGTATATAAGTATATATTTATGGCAATAAATATTTACTTACTTACACACAGACATACAGAGGCAGACAAAAACAATACTGCTCTGCCTTCTAAAGGCAGATGATAAAAATGCAAAATACCAGAAATGGGTAAAAGTACAAAGAAGCCATCACTGAATTACTTAATGAGAATGGAACCAATCACAAAAGCAAAAGAAGAGAAGGACCTGGGAGTGCTCATCCTGGACAATTTATCACCCCAAAAACACATTAAGAAGATTGTCAGAGAGACATATAAGCTCTTCACAAACATAAGAGTGGCATTTCAATAACAAGATAAGGGGATGATGAAAAAAAAAATGATAGTGGCTATGATCCACCCCTGGCTGGAATATGCAGTAATGGTGTGGCCCCACATAAAAAGAAATAAACAAGATCGAGCAAATACAATGAGCAGCAACCAAGATGGTCTCTAGCCTGGCATATCTATCATACAAGGAAAGACTAGAAAAGCTGGGTCTGCCTTCCTTTGAAGAAACAAGAGAGAGGGGCCACATGATTGCAGTGTTCAGGGCCATGATGGGAGTAGACAAAATTGACAGAGAAGATCTGTTTGTATGGGACAGGGGAGCAACAGGAGGACATGGAAAGAAATTGAAGAGGAAAAGTTGTCTGAAAGATATCAAGATGTACAGTTTTCCGCATAGATGCACTGACTTGTGGAATAGCCTGGACAAAGAGACTGTCCAGTCCAAAAACTTAAATGAGTTTCAAGCAAAGTCTGTCTGGTTAAGACATGGAGACAGAACCCCACAAGCATGGCTCATTTCCTGTGTATCACAACTAGGTAAAACTAGGTAAAAATAAACACACACACACACACACACACACACACACACACACACAAACACACACACACACACACACACACACACACACACACACACACACACACTCTCTCTCTCTCTCTCTTCTGCATCCTGCAGAACATCGCATCAGTTTGTGGGTGACCAGCATAATGAAAGGAGCCACAAACAGAGCATTCATTGAGAAAAAGAGCCATTTAGACCTTGCTGTATGTTACTGCGTATAACTGTACTTCCAAACGACACTCTATATTTATCGTAATGATCTTTATTTGGTAAAAATCATGACACCTGGGAAATCACGGAGCAGCATGGTGTTCAGCTTTAACAAATTATTGGCTTTAATGTCAATGTTCTGGCACCAATCTGCTCATTATATCAAGGGTGTACTGAATTTCATGAAGTTCTATGGCTTCCTGAAACACTGATTACAACTCAAAATATTTCTGCTTACTGGCAATAATATTATCCTTTCATTACTTCTATCATTGAAAAAAAGATGCACATAAATAGTGTACAAACCTATATATGAATACTAACTGTAGTAACCATTTAACCAAATTATGGCACCTGGTGGTTTAGTGGGCAATTAAGGTGCTCCAATCAGATTGAGCCTCTGCAGGTTTCTATCCAATGGGTGATTGGGGTTTATTGCTCACATGATGTCACTCAGAGATGAGGGAGGCTGATCCCTCTCATCTTAAATGTCAAGACCAACTTGCCTAGCCCTGGGCTCCTACACTCCTCATGGGACAACACAGGATTACATGATGATGATGAAAAACACTTTCACTAGTTCATTTGTTCAACCTTTTATTCAATCATGAAGTTATCAATAAAATGGTACTGTATCAGGATCAAAATCTTACTCAAGAACAAATTAATGCCTCTACAAATAATGTTTTACACTAAACAAGCAGACAAACACCACTTTGCATATAATGGATACAGCATAGCCAACCAGTTGAAATGAAACTGATAAGGGCACTGAGTTTGAAAAATACGCACATTATCCAAAGCCTCATTTTATTGCTCACGTAATGCCACTCAGGGATGGGTGAGACTGGTCACTCTCATCTTAAATGTCAGGACCAACCTGCCTAGCCCCGGGCTCCTACACTCCTCTGTGGGGTGACATAGGATTGGATGATGGATGGATGGATGAACTAAGCTTCCAATCATCATTGTGCATCTCCATCACACAGTTCTACTGATATCACTTAACAAAACACAGAACTTTCTCAATAACAATTAGCAGCATTCCACATATACTGAGCAAAAAGGTACTGTACTTAATTTCTTCTGGTATTGCATAAACAAAGATAGTTACAGTGCTGATAAAAGGAGAAAAACTATTCACGGCACTGTAAGCTAAAAGAGTGTAACAGAATTTCATAGGAAGAGGAGGAAACGAAAATGGAGTGTCTGAAATCAGATAAAGACAACCATGATAAAGCAACAATTACTTTTTTTTTATATTCAAAGTCATCCTATCACCTAATTCAATTCAGTAACTCAACTGACTGGAAAGAGAGAGTGAGTTTTAGGATGAAGAGGGGATGTGTACACCACATATTAATTTTAAATGCTTCATGGAAAAGTAATCACAGAAAGAAAGAAGCTTATCCAGCCTTCACAGATATGGAGAAATATATGGCAAAGTAGAATGACAAGGAATAGGGGAGCTGCTGAAAATAAATGGAGTAGATGGGAAAATGCTGAATGCTGTCAAGAGTACGTATAAAGGTGATGGGGTGGCATTGTGTGAGGGGGGTGAATTTAGTGAGTACTCTGAGCTGAATACTGGACTGGAAGAGGGATGTGTCATGTGTCCATGGCTGTTAAAAATGGATGGTATTACAGAAGAAATACACTGTAAGCAGTGGACATTGGAGTGTCCCTTGTGACAGAGAGTGAGGTTTGGATTTTGCCTGTACTGTTGTATACTGATAAAACAATAAAGTGAAAATGAGTGGGAGTCTCAAGGCTTGGTGAATGAGTTTGGAAGTGAGTGTATGAAATGAAGGTGAATATATGGTAGCAAGGAGTAAAGTTATGATCTCGATGGTCTTGAAATGAATGATGTCACAGAGTGCATGTTGAGGCTGAATGGTCAAGAAGTGGAGAATGTGAGTGCTTTAAAATACTGTATTTATGTAAAGAGCAAGGATGGAAGTTTAAGAATGAAGTGCACAAAAGGGTACAGCACAGAAGAAAGGTTGTAGGTTCATAACCCACTTAACCGCGGGTCGTCACTTTCGTGACGGTCGGTGGCAATGGATCAAACCGCGGGGCATCACTTTGGTGATTCTGTGTTGTTTTTAATTCGCTGGGGCTTTCGAGATATAAATATATCTAAGAAAGTAAGCGAGAAGCCTGTGTGATATTTATATTCACCTGTAACTACCTAATTTAGTATGTATTGTCTAGATTTCCTAGCATATACATTAGCAGCTGACATTTTCAACCCTTGGCTACCCAGATACATACCTAATTCAGTTCAATGTCGTCCTTGAAGGTGGAATCACGTCGTTGTCGCACCCCTCCATTTCCGCCGCTTTTGCGGCCATTGTAAAAGGCCTTGTGACCTTTACGCCTACTAAACATCGTGTGGGAAGCAGTAAATGACTGTAGATATATATTAGTGTAATAAAGTACTAGGAATGTAAAGTGTGAGTGTGTATATGAATAATAAATGACCGAATACGAGCTGCGAACTAGCCCGATTGGGAGGCTCGTATTTTAAACTGCTTTCACAGTGTTTTTTTGTGGGAGTATCGACACTTGGAAATAACTGAATAGTGTTTCTAGTGATAATATCAGGAACTGGTATTCATATTACGGGCTGTTGGGAAGTGTAAATTGGAGACTTCATTATCCAATTTCAGAATTCTCCAAAAGTCCTATGGTAGCCGACGAAGGCTAAAAAAACATCCCATGCGAAAGCTGAAGGTATGTGCCATATGCATATGTAAATATAATATTCTAGGACTAATAACTGATTTTTAGCAAATATTTTTAAAAAGTGAGTCGGAGCGCGAATTACCCCCAGCGGTACAGGCAAGACCCACCACTGTCAACCCTGTGGTTAAGGGGTTAAGAGCACTGACAATAAATGGTAAGTGAGCATGGAAGTAACTAAATCTCTGTATGACAGTACTGTGATCCTCACCCTAGCAACTACATATTATGAAACTAGGACTCTGTTCAAAAGTCACAAATCAAGAGAGGAGTGGAAATAAATTACCTGAATGGGGCATGTGGAGTTACATGGAAAGACAGACAAACAAATGTGGAAGTAAAGGAGTATTGTGGTGCTGACATGGATGTGCTGAAAAACAGTACATGTTGCACCCTGATTTTGTTTGATCATGTGGAGAGAGTGGAGAATGAGAAACTGAATAGGAGAGTGTGTGTCCATGAGGTGGAAAGTGGCAGTGAAAGGGGGAGACTGAGGATGAGAAGGATGGATGGGGTGGAGAGGCATGTAAGTGAGGAGGTGTGAATTTTGGAGGGAGGGCAACCTGAAGGCAGAGAACAGACTGACACGGAGGCAATTTGTTTGAAGCCACCCTTTCTAGGATTAAGGCAGCTGGCTACAGATAGGCAGATAGGCCAGATTCCATCAGGGCTTAGCTATAAAAAAAAAAAAAATAAATAAATAAAAATAAAAATCAGGGTACTGGAGATGGCAATGCTGTTTAATGAAATCTGATCCAATATCTCATGCTGGTAAAAATTATCAGATACAGTGTGAGCTAGGCAGTAGTGATATATACAGGATGGTCCATCAAATGCATTCCATCAGGTCACTCAGTTGCTGAATTTCTTATACAGCAGAGACAGCTCAGTCAATGGACCATCTACTCTACCACATGAAATCAGCAATCAACCAGACAATTACTGGCTGCGGAAAACAATTATTCCATAAAACATGAAGTATTATATAGGTAAAAATGATGCAGGGTAACTGAGCCATCTCCACAATTCACCAGAAAAAGCCAGCTGAGGAGCAAGGAAGGCACAATATAATGACCACTCTGTAGAAGCAAATAATATTACTTTCTTACCTATCCTCCCAAGCAGCAAGATCCTGCACATATTGCTCCTTCAGCCTTTCAGCTTCTTCATGGTAAGCTCGGCGGTCTTCCTCGGGCAGACATTTCCACATTCTCCCAGCTTCAAGCAAAAATTCCTGAAAAAAATAGATTGAAAAGAAGACTGGCCATTAGTTCTTTTTCTAAATAAATATACAGCACTATACAAAAACTAGCAATTTTCTTACAGAGTACATGCTCAAAATTATCCATCTAAGGGGGATGCCATTGAAAAGTAGAATAATGTACTAGCCCACTTCACCTACTGCATGTGGCTTTCATGTGTAACTGGTTGCTAATTACCATGCTTAAACATTCAGTCATCAGAGTCTATAAATTATTCCATTATTTGCCTTTACAATTTTACTCTGAAAATAGGAAGTTATTCTGGAAAGAGGTGCAAAAATGTAGAAGTGACAGCAGAAAGAAATGTGAAAATGTGAAGGATGTAAGTGGTAGATTATACCAATCCACAGGAATGAAGTAAGGACTAGATGGAAAGAATATTTTGAAAGCCTTATGAATGGGAACAGAGACAGCAGATTTGCTGTAAACATGACTGGTTTTGGGGGTGTACAGAGAAGGGATGCAGTGCCAGGAAATGTGACACTCGCACAGGGAAAGAACGTTGTGAAGCGGCTGAAAAATGGGAAGGCAGCTGGGGTTGATGAGGTGTATGCACAGATTATTAAGTGTAGTGGAGAGAGTGGAATGAAGTGCTTGCTGGAGATATGTAAAAAGGCATGGATAAGTGAAACTGTGCCAGCAGAGTGGAAGAAGGCTGTGATTGTACCCCTGTAAAAAAATAAAGGTGAGCGAAGTGAGTGCAAGAATTATCGTGACAGTAGTTTATTGAGTGTGGTAGGGAAGGTATATGGAAGATTTATTACAGAGAAAGTAAGAGAGATATCAGAAGTCATAGTAAGTGATGAACAGGGTAGCTTTCAGAGTGGCAGAGGATGTGTGGATCAAATATTTTCAGTATGACAGATAGTGGAGAAGGCTTGTGAGAAGGACTATAAGGTGTTTATGGCATTCATGGATCTGTAAAAAGCATATGACAAAGTAGAAGAGAAGGATTGTGGAAGGTTTTGCGCATGTACGGTGTAGATGGCAAGCTGCTAGGTGTCATCAAGAGTCTTTATGATGGTAATGAAGCATGTGTAAGGGTAAATGGGCATCTAAGTGAATGGTTCACAATCGGTGAGAGCAAGCGACAAGATTGTGTGATGTCCCCATGGTTGTTCAATATACAGTATATACGGATGGGATGATGAGAGAAGTAAAAACACGAGTATTGGAGGGAGGGATGGCACTGGTAATGAATGGTGATGGATGGAATATCTCAAATTTGTTATATGCTGATGATGCAGTACTACTTGCAAATACTACACAAGAACTTGGTAGACTAGTGCAGAGTTTTGCTAATATCTGTGGCTGTTTTGCCTTGAGAGTAAATGTAGAAAAGATGAAAGTGATGGTTACTGAGAGAGAAGGTGAATCACAGTGTGATGTTACAGTGAATGGAGAGAGACTGGAATTGGTGAGAGAGTTCAAATACCTGGGTACGGTGATAGACTAAGACAGGAAAATGAGCAAACGAAGTGGAAAGTAGAGTGGCACATGGAAGGAAAGTAGCTGGTGCTATGAAGGCCTTGATAAGAAACAGAGGCTTGAGTGTTGCAGCTACACAAGGCTTACATGAAGGAGTGTTAGTGCCAATTTTAACATATGGATGTGAGACTATGGTGTGGCATGAAAAGTCAAGAGTAAGAGCCATGGAGATGGGAATGCTGAGGAATGTATGTGGAGTACAGAGAGTGGACAGGATATGAAATAATGTGATTAGTGAAAGATGTGGAGTGAGGAAGTCTGTGGACATAAGAATCGAAGAATGGAGAGAATGGACAACAACAGTGGTGAAAAAGGTATTTGAGTGAGTTTGAAGGAGGAAGGAAGTGAGGTAGGCCAAGGAGTAGGTGGAAGGATATGGTGGATGAGTGTGTGAGGAAGAGAGGTATGGAAGTCCATGAGGTTAGGGGACTGACAAGAGATCGAGCTGGCTGGATGAATGTTGTGAGATGAAGTGCTTGATCAGGGATTTGGCACCCCTTTTAGCGTGACAGCGTCCAGCGGTGGCTCAATCGGTAGAGAGGTGGCCTGCAGCCCCAACGGACCCAGGTTCAAATCTCCGCTGGAGCAGGGAACAGTTTAAGGATTTGAATTTCACTAAATCAGGCTTTAATAATCTACCAGAAGACCCACCGACATGTCGTAAAAAATACCCCCGCTAATACAAATACACTAGTCCTGTATGAGACAGCCCTAGCATGTATTCAATATGGATGGTGGGTGTTAGAGCTGAAGTGGTGACATGTATGTATGGTATGACGGAGGACTGCTGGGCCTAGATAGCAGGCTGTGAAGCCTATGCCCAGAGTCAGAAAAAAAAGAAAAAAGAAAAAAAGACTGTGGGATACGTTTATGTGAAGCTACAAAATGTGGTGAACGTTTTTGGCGTATCAGACAGAGCCAGGATTCCAGGGCTTGAATAATGAGTGAATGGAAGCATGGCCAATTAGACTGGCCAAACTTAAGCTCTCTGGACGTTGCTAATCCTCACCCTGCCCTAGGGTGGGAAAGGAGGTCCGGATGATGATGATGATGACAAATTTACTGCCATCATTTTCATCTATCCATCCATCATCCAATTCCTACATTGCCCCATGAGGAGCATAGAAGCCCAGGGCTAGGCAATTTGGTCCTGACATTTAAGATGAGAGTGACCAGCCTCACTCATCCCTGAGTGGCATTACATGAGCAATAACCCCAACCACCCCTTGGATATAAACTTTCACTGGCTCAATCCAACTGGAGCACTGTAATTACCCACTAAACCACCAAGTGCCATAATTTGCTTATATGGTTACCACCCAGCATACTAAATGGTTTCCTGGTGTACAGGAAACCATTAGGCTCCATTATTTTCATTTAAAAAAAAAAAAACATCCATCCATCCATCATCCAGAAAACAACAACAGAAGAAGAAGGAAGGAAGAGAGGAAAAGGCAGACACCCAAAGCAGCACTACATCAAGTGAATGGATGATGAATGCCCCCATCTACCACAAAAATACATACCTGTACATACACAAACATAATTAACATCAATGCATCACCAACATACACAGTATATATTAAAATTTTATCTTTTTACATACAATCCTCTCAAACTGTTGGATGCTGAGACCTATGAAATGTAATTCAAATCCTCTTTCACTCCACTCCACCATATCATGTTCTTTTTCAGTGTCCCTTTTCTCAGCACTATCCTGAATTCTACCGGTAATTTGCATATGCTTTTTATCAATCTTTAACATTCCACATAGCAAAATCCCTTAAACTCTTGTCTTCTCCATCATATTCCTCTATTTGCACATACTTCCTACTTTCATTATTCTGCATCTTATCAAGCAACGTCCTCTTACAGTTCTTGAAAAAATGATCTTAACAGTAAAATATCAATTAATTTTTTTAAGCATTTGGTCTAGAAATATTTGAGAAACAAGTCACAACAGAGACCTAACTGGTGAAAAATACAGTAATGGAAAATTTTGTATATAGCTCTTGGTATACAGAGTAGTGATCTATCTGAAAAATATAGATAAAAAAAAAAAGACATTAATTAACAAAACTTTATCACAATCACTGTGTCATTCATGAACCATAAACTGTGTATTTACTATATTCAATTCATGATTTCATGGTCATCATACTTTTCATATTTCATAAATCACCTTTCTCTTCAGCCCTCCTGAATCTTGTCTCATCATAAACAAGAAAAATGCATTGCCAGGTGCCTTGGGCTTGCCTTCAACAGCCTGCTGCTCTTTCCTTATGCGATTTTGGAGACGTTTTGCCTTTTTTCTCGATTCCTGATCCCTGACTCTTTTCATTGTTTCCAGATCCCTTGGTGAGACTGTCTTCATGTACTCTCTGTACCTGCAAACATTGTATTATCAGCACAACTGTTTCCATGCTTATTTATTTATCTATTTATCTATATACATGTATAGCCAGATGTCTTAATGATGGAAATGGTGGCTAGATTCTGCCTGAGTAGAGAAATTACAGTACTTTTAACATATTTTTCATTTAGAAATATTTGCCAGACTTAAAAGACTATATTATAAACAATGTCCCTACATCATACCAGTATACCAAACAGCATGAATGTTCTGTCTTATCTCTTAAGCTATTACCAACTTTATACATTCTTATACTTCTGCATTAAAAAAAAAAAAAAAAAAAAAAGGAAGGAAGAAAGACAATAAACAAACCTTAGTTCATATTCAACTTTTTCCTTCTCGTATTCCTTCGACCACATATCTCTATCTTCACTGGTCAAGCTTTTCCACATCTGCATTACCTTATCCTTTATAACTGGAAAAAATAAGGCCATTAAAATATGCTTTAACAAAAGGCCAATAGACATTATAACAAAATGAATTATCTGGAAAAAAAAATTACAGTAATCTCTTTAATATCTGGACGCCCAGTATCCGGACAGTTTGGCCCTGGGCCTTCGGGACCCAAAAATGGTCAAAAAACGTAAAAAAGCAAAAAAAAAATCCATTTTTTTAACCCGTAATTTGAACTTGGCGCACGGTGCCAACAGCTGTGTTTATGTGCGCCCACTCCCCAGGCTCCCCTTCCCCTCCTCAGTTCCCACTCAGCTACCATCGTGAGTAAACAATTGTCAGGATGGCGCCGCTGATGCTCGTTTTTGTTTAAACAATTATAATTCACAGTGCTAAGGATTAAGTGCAGCACAACACTGGATTACTGTACGTGCTTCAAGAGCATTTTCACCACTGTCAGAGCCTTAGAGGAGGTGGGGTAATCTTCGTACCAGCAACCACGGACATGTTTAAGTACGCTGTCAACTGCTAAATATTTTCCATACTCACCTCTAATTCCTCATTCTCTGGTTCCTTTTCGTTTATTTCAAGCTTTGTGTCCCTTACTTGTTGACTAGTGTTTTAAATAGGTGCTATGCATGTCCGGTAGGGAGTTATGTGGCGGTTTTCTGAGTTGGGGTGGGTTAGAGTCCATAAGTACCAGTCCAGGAGGCAGAGTCCCAGTATCCGGATGATCCCACTTTCCGGACAAGCCTTTGGCTGTATTACATCGGATATTGGTGAGATTGCTGTACTTAATGATACGAATAAACAGTATGGTGACTGGTTCAACATCAGGACTAGAATGAGACATGGATGTGTGGCATTCTCATGGTTGTTCAATAAACATATGAATGAGGATATCAGTGAGGTCAAAGCAAGAGCTGCAGAGACAGGAGTGCAGCATGTGTTGAACAGTGAGTGGCTGGAGTATTCCATACCAGATACTGGATGCACAACGTGCATATTTTAAGGCTAGGTGCATAGATAGGTTGAGAATAAGAACTGAATCCAATATCCTAATTTAATAAAATTACTGGTAGCTACCTTAAACCAAAAAAACCAGTCACTACACAGAATATAAAGTTTCCATTCATTCCGACTCCCAGATCTATATCACACATCAATTTTACACTACCAAATAAATTACCATGATCATCATTATCCTAATCCCATCTCCCACCAATATATAGCATAGGTAAAATCCAGACACAGAGGCATGCAAGCATACAAGTAGGGAGAAAGGAAAAAATATAAAAAAAAATGAATGACAGCTGCATAAAAGTCAAACCATCCATCATCCAATCCTACGTTGCCCCATAAGGAGCACAGAAGCCTGGGGCATGGCAAGTTGGTCCTGACATTTAAGATAAGTGACCAGCCTCACTCATCCCCGAGTGGCATTATGTGGGCAATGAATCCCAACGACCCCTTGGATACACAAAAAGAGTAGTTACATAAAAGCAGTTCTCACTATGATGCTAGTTTACATAAAACAACTTTAAATGAGACATGCTTCTGGCTCATGACTGAGGGTTTAAAACGTACAAAAAATCACTCATTTCTGACTTCGTAACAACTTACAATGAATCGCAGACACTTTTTTGTGAAGAAATATTAATTCATCAGCAACTTAATGAAGAATAACTGCATAAGACAAGAATTCCACTAACTTTTTAACTCAGGCAGTCCAATCACATACAGTAAACCCTTCATAAGCCGAACTATATGGGGCTCTACCCTGGTTCGAATTACCGAATTTTCCGGCTTACCGAATTTTCACCCCCCAAAATTGCTAAATTACCGAATTATCACCCCCCAAAATTGCTAAGACAATACCTATTACCTGTCCTTTCAACACTAAATTAAAGCATATATAAATAAATTAGTTATGACAAAAAACAATATAGTGCATTTAATATACATTTAACCCCTTCAGTGCTGGGTGTATTTTCATTTTGTTCTTGCTGCCACCAGACAATTTTAGTCAGTGTAGGTTGGATCTGTAGAAGTGCACGGGGTTGGTACAGCCTTCGTTAGCCCCTTCAGTATGTGAGTCCAGTCCTGAGTGCCATAAAATCGGCTGGAGGAAGCGTAAATAAAGTAGAAATAGACGTCACAGTACTGAAGTGGTTAATTGGTAGGAAATCATTCACAGAGGCAGTACCGACTGTCGGTAACGTGTGTTGGAGATGGATTTTCACCCCCCAAAATTGCAATAACAATACTTATTACCTGTCTTCTTAACACTAAAGTAAAGGAGCATATACAGTGTATAAATTAATAAAGAAAGAAAAAAAAGAAAGAATTCAGTGCACATAATTTGCCTTTCGTCAGAGGCAGAAGATCGTCGGCAGTTTGTTTTGTTTTGGAGACGGAGGTGGTGGAGTTCACACTTGAACATAAATTCTAAAAAGTACCCAGTATTTATTTCACTCTATATTAAGAACTAAACTTAAATGCAATCACT
>JAGKTI010020515.1:0-16279 GCA_018397915.1 Birgus latro | reverse complement strand
AAAAAGCATACAACAAAGTAGACAGAGAAGGAATGTGGAAGGTTTTGCACATGTATTGTGCAGATGGTAAGCTGCTAGGTGCTGCTAAGAGTTTTTATAATTGTAGTGAAGCATGCATAAGGGTTAATGGGCATCTGAGAGAATTGTTCACCATCGGAGTGGGTGTGCAAGTGTGATGTCCCCATGGTTGTTCAATATATAGAGTATATGGATGGGGTGACGACAGATGTAAAAACACTAGTAATGAAGAGAGGGGTGGCAATGATAATGAATGGTGATGGATGGAATATCTCAAATTTTTCCATCCACCTTCATTCTTTCCTCTTCCTTCTGCCTTCAGGTGACTTTTCACTCCCTCTTCTGTCTTTCTTTCCTTTTTTCTTTCCTCTTCCTTCTGCCTATGGGTGACTCTACACTGAGTGACAAGCCTGATAGTTTCCTGTACACCAGGAAAACATTTACTATGCTGGGTAGTAACCATATAACCTAATTTTCGCACAGGGTGGTTATGTGAGTAATTACGGCACTCCAATCGGATTGAGCCGGTGAAGGTTTATATCCAAGGGGAGTTTTTTTTTTATGCAAGGAAGAAGGAACCAAAGGCCAAAGGGTTTACTGCTCACATAATGCCACTCAGGGATGAATGCGACTGGTCACTCCCATCTTAAATGTAAGGACCAACTTGCCTAGCCCCAGGCTCCTACGCTCCTCATGGGGCAACGTAGGAGTGGATGATGGATGGATGGATGAATGTTGTATGCTGATGATGCTGTACTACTCACAAATACAGGACAAGAACTTGGTAGACTAGTGCAGAGTTTTGCAGATGTCTGTGAGTGTCATGCCTTGAGAGTAAATGTAGAAAAGATTAAAGTGATGGTTACTAAGAGAGAAGGTGACTCCCAGTGAGCTGTTACAAAGAAAGGAGACTGGAATTGGGGAGAGAGTTCAAATACCTGGGTACAGTGATAGAAATGAGAGGAAAATGTGCAAAAGAAGTGGAAAGTAGAGTGACACAAGGCAAGAAAACAGCTGGTGCTGCGAAAGCCCTGACACGAAACAAGAGACTTGAGTGATGCAGCTGTATGAGGCTTACATGAAGGAGTATTGGTGCCAACTTAACATATGGATGTGAGAGTATGGTGTTACATGAAAATGAGAAGTCAAGAGTGAGAACAGTGGAGATGGGACTGCTGAGGAATGTATATGGAGTACAGAGAGTGGGTAGGATACAAAATAATGTGCTTTGTGAAAGACGTGGAGTGAGGAAATCTGTGGACACCAGAATCGAAGAGAGTGTACTGAGATGGTATGGTCATGAGGAGAGAATGGATAACAATAGAGGTAAAAAAGGAATATCTGAGCGAATCTGAAGGAGGGAAGAGGCGAGGTAAGCCAAAGAAAAGGAGAAGGGATATGGTGGATGTATGTTAGGAAGAGAGGTATGGAAGTTGGTGAAGCTAGGGGACTACAAGAGATCGAGCTGGCTGGATGAATGCTGTGAAAAGAAGTGCATGATCAGGGATTTTAATGTGACAGCTTCCGGACTGATTCTATCGGATAGGTTTATTTGAAGCTACAGAATGTGGTGATTGTTTTTGGCATATCAGAGACAGCCAGGATTCTGGGGGCTTGAATGACGAGTTAATGGAAGCATGGCCCATTGGACTGGGCAAACTTGGGCTGTTTGGACATTGCTACTCCTCACCTTGCCCTTGGATGGGAAAGGAGGTCCAGATGAGGATGACGATGATGATTATGATGATGATGATGATGATACTTTTAAGCCCATGTGCCACATACCATCTCTCCACTAAATCTTTCCTCAGCCTGCCTTTCAATCTCTGCAACCAACACCAAATCATCAGCATACAACATCTCCCATGTGAGTCCATTTCTGAAGTCACATGAAAGGGCTTCAAGTACCATGATAAACAACAAGGGGCTCAAGACAGGCCTCTGATGCACACCAAAATTCACCAGAAACTCATCACTCAAATCTCCATTCACCCTTACCTGGATGTGAGCACCCACATACATAGCCATAATGACCCTAACCAGCCACTCCTTGATCCCAAGCTTTCTCACTTCTCACCTCACCATCTCTCAAGGAACTCTGTCAAAGGCCTTTTCCAAATCAACAAAAACAAAGTACAGTTCCATTTTCTTTCCTATATATTTTTCCTAAAGCTGTGGAACAATGAATATGGCATCAGTGGTCCCTTTGTCTGACATAAACCTAAACTGCATCTCATCAAGTCACACTTTCTCTAATCATATCTTCTAGAACACTCTCCATAACCCAAAATCTGGTCTAAAAGCTATGTGCCTCTACAATTTCCTCTTTCCAGGGCATCACCCTTCCCCTTGTACACATTTACAAATTACACTCTTCAGCCAATCATATGGGACAACACATTCATATATAATCACATTTATCAGGTCAGTGACTAATCTCACACCTATGTCTCCTGAGGCTTTCAACATTTCAGCAGTCAACCCAGAGTGTAGTGCAGCAATACAGCAAGGGAGCTAGAGTGAGTGTGTGTGTGTGTTCGAGAATGCAAATAACATCTATCCTTTGTTAATTTAATTCAAGAATAAAGATGAAAAAGAGATGGCTATTACTTCACCACTAATGCTCTAATTACAACTTCTATATATCCAATACCATAAAAACCGCCTAACTTCGGATATTTTTGAGTTTTTTTTTGCATATAACTTCGTGCAGAGTTGCACTATCTAATCCCTGTTGGTACCAATTTATAGTCCAGGGATGTGGCAGTTGAAATCAAGTAATGGAATAAAAATTAGCTCCAAAACTCTGGGTGTTATTCAAAATTTTCGAGCGTCTGAAGTTATCATCAATATCGGCTAACTCTGGACAGTTGTGGCTAATTTCAGACTCTCATAGGCTTTGCCATATACACGCCTTTAGACTTCAGCGGCGGCTATTTTCGGACAGCCAAGCAATACTTCGGGCACTTGAAGGCTTAAAAAAAGAAAAGTTGAAAAAACTGCACAATTGAAAGTACTCAATTAGGCACTGAATCACATTGCAGTCTGGTGATTTTCATACGAAAACAACCATATAGGATCCACAAACTTTTTCTGACACCCCAAGAAACCCACCCATATACTGAAAAAAAAAACAATGAAATGAATATTTTTCTTCTTACAAAACTTCACGAGTAGTTGCCTTACTAATAGCTTTTATGCTAACCATATTCATACACAAAATTCAACTAGGAGATGAAACATATGAGAACACATTACTGTACATTACTGGCCTTTAGAAAATTTTCTAAACTGAAACCCTGTGACTAGGCCTATAATTTTAGGCTACCCGATACTGGGTAACGAAAAGAAACTAGAAAACTATTCCTATTTGCTTACTGACATCACAATACCGAGTAGTATATATATCACATTTCAGATATAAACGTAGTGGTATATTACATTACTGGCGACAAGAAAATTACCGGTGCTCCTTCACATCAAAATAATGAATATTACAGTTATAGTAATATCGCATTTCAAAGAGGTATACCATATAAGAGCTAATCAAAACTTAAACTTTGAGCTTTGGCCTTACTGTTACAGCTGTACTGTACTATTACTGCTATAGGGATTTATTTAGGCCAGAGATTGACATCAACATCAAAGATCATTCTACACTTACTGTCAAGTGTAGGCTCTAATAAAACCTTAATGACATCTTCTCTATCTACATCACTGAAGTGTGGCATGTCCCCTTTACATGCTTATTAACCCATTGAGAGCGATAGGCCTCATTTGAGACTTATCAGAGTGGAAAGCGATAGGTCTTAAATGAGTGCGATTTTCAAAGGCTTACCATAGTTTATTATGTTTTCTGGAGGTACTCCTTCTAAGGTCACTTTCAGATTATCACAGAACTTAATTAGCACTTCCTCACGAATTCTAGCCCTCTCCGTCTTGATGTTTTGCGACACACATTTTGTGAGGACATCCTTACGACGTTTCAGAAATGTTGCTACCCAATCTCTTCCTGGAAGACTGTTCTTGAAACGAGTACATGCCATCCCTTTCCTATCAAGGTAGGACTTCACAAGCATTCTCAGATCCATTCCGTCTACAGGGAATCCCCAGTCTGCTAGCGTGATTACCCTCTGGCACACGAGCAGCTCCTCCTCTGCACTGAACACTGTTTGATGTCTCAATAATTTCCTGTGAATACCTTTTAAGTAATCATGAAGAGTACTTTTTCCTAGGTTCCACTTTCTTGCTGCAGCTCTGACACGCAAGTTTTTGTTTTTCAATGTCTTGTTTTGCACTCTCCAATGCACCTTTGGAAACACAACTTGTTTAGTTTCATTTGTTAGTAGGGATGGGAGTATTCAGCTTGCAAGAGATTTTTCTGAATGTTTTTCCTTGGTATGAGACTGGTTCTTACTTGTTTTTGCCATTTTTCTGTGTTTCTGCACTGTTTCTTTTACACTTTTATCGCTGTCCGAAGTTACCTTTCATTTAACCTTACTTTAACTTGGTGTCCGAAGTTAACCTGTAAAAACAAAAATGTGAGGTGAAATTATTGTTTTCATTCTCAGAGGATTATGTGACATATTGTAAATTCCTTTGGTGCATGTCATCTACAAAAAATGTTCTTTAAAATCTGCCTGTTTTGGTTCACACATCTACTTCCAAAACTTCTGCACAGACAAAGTTTTCAAGGGAACAAAAATAAACAATATTTTTTCAACCAATTTTGCAATTTTTTTCACATACTGTACTTCCAATCATGTCAGGTTCATATGGTTTTAATATGATATACTTCAGTGCTTTATGTAATTTTTTTTTTATTTTTTTATGTGTCCGACTCTGGGCATAGGCTTTGCAGCCTGATATCAAGGCCCAGTCGTCCTCATACATACCATACACCTCTACATGTCACCACTTCGGTGCTTAACACCCACCGTCCATATTGAATACATGCTAGGGCTGTCTCATACAGGACTGGTGTATTGGTATTAGCGGGGTTATTTTTACGACATGTCAGCGGGTCTTCTGGTAGATCAGTAAAGCCTGATTTAATGAAATTCAAATCCTTAAACTGTTCCCTGCACCAGCGAGGATTCGAACCTGGGTCCAACGGCAAGCCAACTCTCTAATTGCCTATGTCCTTTGATTTTCAAAAAACAAAATCATATTCCCATTGTATTGGTTCATTACATTTTTTCCTCAAATGTCCAAAGTTGAACTCAAGTGCGAAGTTAGGTGGTTTTACAGTATATAAGAGCACAACATGTGGTGGCAGCAGTGCTTGATCCTGGCTTCTGTATGAGACACAACTTTGTTCCTGTCATGACAATGTGACTGTCTGACTGCTTGAACTCCTGCTGTTTTGCTATATATTATTTGTATAATGCTGGTACTTTCCAGTTCTGATGTTCAGTACTTGATCAAGGGAGCAGCACTGAGCCTCCAACATTAGATTCCTTGTTAAGTTCAGCCCAGTGAATCTGGAATCCTGCTTTGAATTTACCAATGCAGCTGAACCTTGTGTCTAATGAACTCCTATTGTAAGTTAAAGTTCACTATTTCAATGTGTCATCTGTCTGAGTCAAATATCCTTCAATGCATTATCACAGCAGCAAACTTACGTATGTTTTCCTGGCAAGAGCAAATACTAATATCAAAAGTGAAGTGAGCTCAGAATGTAGCTGGCTGAACTAATGGGTGTGAGCTCACTGACAGATGAAAACAGTGCACCACAAGCCTCTGATTAGGTGGTGAGCAGCTCCAGTTACTGCCCTACCACACCATACACAACAGTTGTATATGGCAAATACCCACTTACTGGTTACTTAACAGCACATGATTATCTATGGATGATTAGTACCAGTAAGTGATGTCCAACTGTCACTTATCATCATGTAAGTGTGTCTGCTGGTGGTCAATAGGCAGATTATAAGGTCTCACCGTGTTTGCAAATACTTATGTCTCTTTTGGCCACTGCTGTTGTGCAAACTGTGCTGCTTGCTGTGTACAGAAGGTCAAGGTAAATGCTGCCCCCCCCCTTTTTTTTTATGCAAGGAAGAAGGAACCAAAGGCCACGAGCATGTAAATTGTTCCCTCCAAGGAAAAAAAATATACAGAGCCAAATTCAAGAACTGTTCATTTCAAGATGCCTG
The DNA here is from genome assembly GCA_018397915.1 of Birgus latro. Taxonomy (NCBI): domain Eukaryota; kingdom Metazoa; phylum Arthropoda; class Malacostraca; order Decapoda; family Coenobitidae; genus Birgus; species Birgus latro. The sequence continues at coordinate 10,106 of JAGKTI010020515.1, read as the reverse complement.
GACATGCTGTCTTTGAAAGACTGGAGATCATAAGCAGTAAGAAATACAGACAGAGGGAGACAGTTCCAGAGCTGACCTGTTGCATACATGAAGGACTGGGAGTAATGGTCAACTCTTGCATTAGAGGACAGAAAAGGGATGAGAGTTTGTTGCTAGACAGGTGCTACGCGCCCGCACTGCCCGTTACAGAGGTGGAGGGATGCAAGCAGACATCAGAGAGAAGCAGTGACATTTGAAGCAGCAACAAAAGAGAGATAATGAGGCAACAGTATGGCGAAGATACAGAGGTTGAAGGGAGCTAGTAAGAGGAGGAGAGTTGTTGAGACAAAAAGCCTTTGACTCTGCTTTGTTGAGAAGAGCTGTATGTGGGGAGCCTCCCTGAACATGAGAGATGTAATCTACACGGGGGCAAATAAAACCCGTGTATAAAGTCAACAACTGTGCAGGGGTAAAGAAGGTACTGAGTCGGCTTAGCACACCTAATCTTTTGGAAGCAGATTTTACAAGAGGGGTAACATGTTCCTTCCAAGATAAGTCCCAACAGAATGAAACCCCAAGTTTGTTTAAAGATGATGCAGGATAAAGCTGCATATTGTTATAAATTAGAGGGCACTCCTGTGGAAGATTCTGTCGGGTTGATAGGTGTAAGACCTGAGTCTTTGATGCATTAAAAACAACAATATTAGTTTTACCTCAATCAGAGATAACAGCCAAGTCAGAAATTACGTGTGCCATAGCCTCAACCCTTGTTTGTTGAAGTAACTGCTGAGATGGACGCTGTGGGAAGTGAATGGAAAGGTGAAGGGTGGAATCATCAGGATATGAGTGGTTAGGGTTAGATGTACAGCTTAGAGAGTCACTGATGAACAAAAGAAAGAGTTTGTGACAGAACAGAGCCCTGAGAAACACCACTGTTTACAGATCTAGAAGAAGAATGGTGGCCATCTACAACAGCAGCTATAGAATGACCAGAAAGGAAGCTAGACATAAAGGCAAAGATAGAAGGATAGAAACCATAAGACTGCAGTTTGGAAATTAAAGATTTATGCCAGACTCAATCAAAAGCCTCTAAGACGTCAAGTGCAATGGCTACGCTTTCGCCAAAGTCCCAAAAGAAGGATGACTAAGAGTCTGAAAGGTAGATGAGAAGATCGCCAGTGGAGCAACCCTGACTGAAACCATACTGACCATCACAAAGAAGGTTGTGATAGGAAGGATGCTTTAAAAAATTTTTGTTAAGAATAGACCCAAAACTTTTGAAATACAGGATATTAAAGCAATTAGGTGATAGCAAGAGGGTTGGAAATGGTCACCTTTCTCTGGGACAGGCTGAATGAGAGCAAACTTCTAGCAAAAGGGAAAGGTACAAGTTGACAGGCAAAGGCAAAAGAGTTTACCAAGGCAGGGTGTAAGCACAGAAGCACAGTTCTTGAGAACAACAGGAGGGACTCATCAGGCCCATATGCCTTAGTACTGAGCCAGTGATGGAAGAGAAAACATCAATTGAAGAAATCTTAATGTCAGCCATGAGGAAGTCAGAGGGGGGGAAAGTGATGGAGGAACAGCACAGGAATCATCTGAGGTGGAATTGGAGGAGAAAGTCTGAGCACAGATATCTGCTTTATCAGTAGAAGAAATAGCTATAGAGCCATCAGGATGGAAAAGAGGAGAGAAGGATGATGAGGTAAAGTTGTTAGAAAGGTTTCTGGCAAGGTGCCAGAAGGAACGGGAAGAATTTGAGTTGGAGATTTGAGAGCATTTAATACGATTGAAATTATTTTTAGCAGAGCGAAGAACAGACTTAGCACAATTCTGGGCAGAAACATAAAAGAGATGAGATTCACGAGTGGGTTGGCTCTGGTATCTTTTGTAGGCCTTCTCCTTGTCGCAGACAGCATTAGAACAAGCGTGATTAAACTTAGGCTTTTTTGCATTAGTCAAAGGATATGAAAAAGGAATGAATCCTTCTATGCCTAAGAGAATAACCTCTGTAATGCACAAAGCACACTCAGATGGCTCTCGGCCAAGGAAGCAATAATCATTCCAGGGAAACTCAAAGAAGTACTGCCAGAGGGACTCCCAATCAGCGGCTCCAAAGTGCCACAACTGATGTTTCTCTCGAGGGCCCACGGGCCGTACTGGAGTGATAGGACAGGTTAAGGCAATAAGGTTGCGATCGGGGGGGCCCAACGGAGAGAAAAGATTAAAAGCATAAGCAGAAGGATTAGTTGTAAGGAACTCTCTCCAAGGCGGTAAGGGACACGGGTAGGGTGCTGTACAAGCTGCTCTAGGTCATTAAGTTAGAAAAGATGTAGGCTTGTTCACCAGGTGAATCAGTGAAAGGAGAGGAGAGCCAAAGGTGATGGTGAATACTGAAGTCTTCTAGAATGGAAATTTCAGAGAAATGAGAAATAGATAGAATGTGTTCCATCTTAGAAGTAAGACAATCGAAGAATTTTTCACAGTAAAATTAGGGAATAAGTAAACAGCAGAGATATATTTAGTCAGAGAATGACAGGAAAGCCAAAGACAGAGAGTAGATAAATCGGAAGATTCAAGTTCTGGAACACGAGAGCAAGATATATCGTTGAGTACATATGCTTTGAAATGAGCATACAGAAAGTAGGAGGATACAGAGAAGGGTTTGCTGTCTGTCGTCTCAGACAGCTGAGTCTCAGTCAGGAAGAGACGGTGAGGTTTAGAAGAGGAGAGGTGGTGCTCAACAGAGAGAGTTAAAGGCCACGAAAATTGCAGAGTACTATATAAATGTATATACAGTAATCCCTTTACTTTCCGGACGACCACTATCCGGTTACACCACTGTTCGGACATCGTAGGCTGATGGCCGAAACCCAAAATGCCCCAAAATTGCACCAAAAAAAAAAAAAACGGAAAAAATCCGATTTTTTTACTGTGTCAATTTGAATTTCCCGCGCGCGCCGACCATCTGTGTCATCGCGCCGCCCGCCTCTGTCCGCTCTCCTTACATTTCCCACTCAGCTGCCGGCTCGTGAAGACGCTCCCGTACACTCTCGTCATGGCTGCTCACATGGTTGCTTTTGTGGTGATCCCCTACCTCCTGCAGGGCTTGCTGCTCCTCTGCACCTTCTTCATCATGTGTGTGATGATGGCCCTGCCACCTGAGAAGAGGAAGAGAGTGTGTTGACTCTAGAGAAGAAACGGGAGATATTGGAGGTGGACGTGGGATGGCCGACGTCATGCATCCTACATAAATTCAACCTCCCTCACTCTACTTTGTTTGATATCAAGAGGTCCTGAGACAAACTCCACCAGTACGCAGCTGACTTCGCTTCGAAAACCAGACGGAATGTGGAGAGGAAGATGATATTTACTCCTAAGTATGCAGACATCGACCATTCAACGTACATCTGGTATCGACAACAACGTGCTGCTGGTGTGTTGGTACGTGGAACGGAGCTGAAAGCTGCTGCCGAGAAGTTCGCAAGGTTACACGACACCCCAGACTTCAAGGCATCTGAAGGTTGGCTCTTCGCGTTCAAGTTACGGCATGGACTTACCAATTGTAAGGACCATGGCGAAGCTCTAGACGCCAACGAGGAGGGAATAGAAAAGTTTCAGCAGAACGTGAAGGGTTTGATCGACAGGGTCTTGGTCAAGTCTACAATGCTGACGAAACTGGCCTATTCTATCGCTCAGTGCCCACAAACACTCTCGCTGAGGAGACGGAGAAGCGTATACCTGGCCGCAAGCTCTCCATGCAACGGGTGTCTGCTTTGCGCTGCGCCAATGCTAAAGGCATGCACTGCCTTAAGTCCGTTGTTGTTGGACGTGCAAAACAGCCTCAGTGCCTTCATGGGTTAATGGATGTCCTTCCTGTCGTGTGGTATCATTCTCTGAAGGCTTGGTTCATAGTCAAGATCTTCAGAAATTGGTTTCACCAACACTTTGCCAAGGAGATCATTCATTATCTGACGGAGACACTGAACATCCCACGTGACCAGGTAAAGGCCCTCCTGATTCTAGACAATGCACCTGCGCATCCATCTGAGAAGGAGTTGGTGGCTGCATTAGGTGTCTGTTTTTGCCACCTAATTTGACTGCTCTCATCCAGCCAATGGACCAGGGAGTGATTGTGGCAACGAAGAGACTGTACCAACGGAGGTTTTTGGACGAAGTGCTGGTTGTCTTCAAGGACGAGGACGAGCGCAGGGAAGGACGAGACACATGAGGACATCGGACTGTGGAAAACCTTCGCCACTACAACCTCAAGTCTGCCACCTACAACTGGGCCAGTGCATGGAAGGAAGTCTCTGTCAAGACTCTAGAAAGTGGTTGGTCTTGTCTGCTTCATGAAACTGACATGGTGCACGACTTCCTAGGTTTCGAGGTGGATGACTTCCATGCAAGGCTTCGTGCGGGTGGAGACGATGTGGATGTGGACGAAATGCATGAGTGGTTGGATGACGACAAGGGCGATCCTGGGTATCAGATCATGTCTGATATCGAGATCGCATCTTCTGTTGCCGGTACGAGTACCCAGCAAGAAGATTCCGACGAGGACAACGACAATGATGTGGAATCCTCTCAGCACGTCACTACTTCAGCCAACCCCAAGCTGAGCGCACTCCGGTAACATGAGGAGTTCATCCTGGACTACCTAGAATACCCAGACTGCGACTTGGGACTTGTGCAGGAAGTGCGAGCTTTCAAAGAGTGCATCATTAATCGTCAGAATCATCGTTGCTTGCGTCAATCAGCCACTGACAGTTTTTTCAGGCCCATCACCCTCGCCGTGCTCAGCCCTCGCACCACACCAATGCCTCACCAAGACAGGCCTTCAGCCTCCGAGCCACAGCCCAGTACATCGGCCATAACGGAGTCACCACTGGATGTGAGTCTGCACCTATCCTCAGAGTCCTTCGCAGTGGGTAGCCTATCACCACGTCCCTCCGACGAGCCTCTAGGCCACCTACAACAGCTCCTCTCAGACTCTGACAGTGATTCAGCATCAAGGACTCGCCACTAAACCACACGGGAATTTACAGTGATGTAAAGTGATGTGATGCAAGGTACAGTTACTGTTATGGGAAGGGAAACGTTGTGGGAAGTGCTGGTGAGAAGTGCTAGTGAGTGTGAAATGCAGTGCAAGTGCCAAGGATTTAGTGAATTGCATCAGTGAATTCTTACAGGTGCCTCAGGTGCACCTTTATACTGTCAGAGTCTGGGAGGAAGAAGCGGGTTATACCTCAGGACAGCGGCAGCCTTCACGCAAGTACCCTAACTTCATCAAAAATCCTTGTTTTGTTCTTCCCAATTCATTAATTTCATGCACAGACTGTGTGAAAAGTGATTTCCATAATGATTTTCATGTCTAGCCTTTTTTCAGGATGCTGTAAAGTGGTAAAGAATTCCCATAAATGTAAATCATAATTTCCTGTTACCAATTTATTTTTTCATGCATTATTACCTATAGTAGTAAAGTGCACAAGCTGTGAAAAAGGTGATTTTCAGTGACTTCCATGTCCGATACCTACTTTCAGCATGATGTAGAATGGTGAACACTTTTTCCATACATAACTCTTAATCATCACTTTTCTGGTATCAGTTTATTTATCTGATGCTTTGTATCCCATATTTTGGTGCATAAGATGTGAAAAATGATGATTTTCATTGTGATTTCCACGTCCGATACTTACTTACACTAAGCTGCCAACTCGTGAACACCTAGCTATGCCTTACTTACCTCATATTCATCATCTTTTGGTTAAAATTCAATGAATCCATGCTTTGTGTTCATTATTTTAGTGTATGGTGATTTCCATATTCAATACTTACTTTCAGCATGCTGTAGAATGGTGAACACTTTTGCCATACCTAACTCTTAATCATAATTTTTCTGGTAACAACTTATTTATTTGATGCTTTGTGTCCCATATTTTAGTGTATAAGATGTGAGATATGATGATTTTCATAGTGACTGCCACGTCCGATACTTACTTACACTAAGCTACCAACTCGTGAACACCTATGCCTTGCTTACATCAAATTCATCATTTTTTGGTTAAAATTCAATGAATTCATGCTTTGTGTTCATTATTTTAGTGCATACGATGTGAGAAAGGGTGATTTCATAGTGATTTCCATGTCTGATACTTCCTTACACTGTGCTGGCAAGTTGTGAACACCTATGCCTTACTCACCTCTAAATCATAATTTTTTGGTTAATTCATTTAATTCATTCATTATCCAATCCTATGTCGCCCCACAGAGAAGCATAGGGGGCCAGGGCTAGGCAAGTTGGTCCTGACATTTAAGATGAGAGTGACCAACCTCACTCATCCCTGAATGGCATTACGTAGGCAATAAACCCCAATCACCCCGTGGATATAAACCTTCACTGGGTCAGTCTGACTGAGAGCACATCACTTACCCACTGAACCATCAGGTGCCATAATTTGGTTATATGGTTACCACCCAGCATAGTAAGTGGTTTCCTGGTGAACAGGAAATCATTTGGCTTGTCACTCAGTGTATAGAGTCTCCAACAGCCAGAAGGACGAGGAGAGAATGAAGGCAAGAAAGACAGAAGAAAATGCAATCAATTCATGCTTTGTATGCATTATTTATGTGAAATGGGACTTAAATAAGTGCTATGCATGTCTGGTAGGGAGGTAGGTAGGTGGTTTTCTGATTTAGGTTAGGTTAGGGTCATAAATGACCGGTGCGGGAGCTTCAGGACCACTTTCCGGACAAGGCCACTTTTCGGTCATGCCTTTGGCTCTATTACAACGTACAGTGGAGGGATTACAGTAAATATGTAAGTTATACCAGACACAATCATCATAATCTGCACATATCGACCAATCAAGTATCATCCAGTAACAATAAACGACAGTATTGAAACATAAATCTACTGGTATCTGTGTCATCAGGTTCTTTCTCGCCTAGGTAAGACTTCTTGGCAAAATCTTCAGTAAGCATGGCCTCAAGCAGAACAATTAGCACCTCCTGTCCTTGCTTCAGGTCCTCAGCCACCCGCATACTCAGGCCTTGCTCACCAAAGTCACCAATCTTGACACCCATCACCTACAAAAAGGCAGGCATTAAAAATCTGCTCTGTATCAGATGCACTTAGGTCATCATTCTGCATATAAGAGTTTCTCAGCAAAAGAAAACCCTTAGCCAGTAAATATTTTTAAAATGTTTGCCTTAACCACTTGACTTTGATGAAACATTTTCTATTTCTTGTTACCTCCAAACTATTCTACTCACTTAGAGAGATTTTTAAACCTTGGAAGGTTAAATACAACTTTCCTTAACCTTTTCACTACTGTGGTTCTCTCCTAAATGGAAGGGGGAGAGAGGAGAATCATCTGGAAGCTGCAAGAATTAAAAAAAAAAAAAAAAATCATCACACTTAAGGAGTTAATGCTTTAAGCTGAGGAAAACCCATCTCCTACAAGAATTAGGCATTAATTCATGTCACTGCAGGTATACTCTTTGCATTTCAAATTCAAATCAAAACTGTCACCTTTCCATCTTTAATCTAAGTTGTAACAACAGAATAACACTAGATTATATAGACACTTGGCACAAGGAAGTGATGAGGACAGGATACAGAACCAATGCACTGTCTTTTTCTGTCACTGGTGCATGAGAGATACACTGAAGCAGGAAAAAAAATCTAGGCCAACTTACAGCGAAGGAAGTATAATCAGTAACAAAGTTTTCACTGGATACAGCCGACCTTTATTCTGCACGGTTGGTGTATCCGTGAAAAATGTTGCACATATTACATCAGGCAAATTGTTTCATAAAAAACATTGCTACTTGGCTTATTTGGCTGAGGTTATCTGAATATTTTTCCAAAGAATTTTGGCAATCTTGATAAACTTATCCCACCAAACACTTGGATAAAAACATGATCATCATTAGGAATGAAAAATAGTGAATAAACAAGAATAAAGTGGTAATAAATGAAATTTTAACCCACTTTGATACTGTTCATGACGAGGTGATTGCTTTGGGAGGGGGTACAGTATCTGAGGATGGTGGGGATTGAGGAAAGGAAATAAGCAGTGCCTCTGACCCCTCAAGGGCTAAGACTAGGCCACATAACCCTCAAGTCTTGAATTTGGCTCTCTTTTCTACTGTTTTTGCTTTTTCTTGGAAGGAACAGTATGCAGGCCTGTGGCCTTTGGTTCCTTCTTCCTTGCATAAAAAAAAAAGAAAAAAAGTCACCCATCCTGAATTCATCAGAGACTATTCTAATGCATAAAACAGGTTGGGGTAGAGTATGACGATGCTGCATAAAATGTATTTTGCACAATCAGAGCATGCACAAAAAGAAGGGTCTCCTGTAGCTGTGATTACTTTAGATGTTGAGACACTCTACCTGTGTATAAATCAAATGCAACTACTAAACATACTCCACTCTAACTATACTCAATATGTTCTAATTATGTCAACAAATGTTACCGGGTACCTACATTTTTGTAGAAACAATATCTATCTATCTATTGCCAGACGCCTTAATCCCGCACGGGGTGGCCACAAACAAATCGCCTCCATGTCACTCTGTCCCCTGCCATTTCACTACCACGCTCCCAACTCACACCCCCCTCTCTCATATACCTCTCCACTCCATCCCTCCACCTCATCCTCGGCCTCCCCCTCCCTCTCACCCCCTCCACCTCACTCACATACACTTTCCTCGTCAATTTTTCACTGTCCATCCTCTCCACATGCCCAAACCACCTTAACGTGTTTCTCCTAACGCTTCCCATCACATCCTCACCCACACCAAAACGCTCCTTCACTTCCTCATTTGTTAGTCTGTCTCTCCATGTGACTCCACATGCTCCTCTCAAATAACTCATTTCCACTGCTCTCACTCTTGACTTCTGTCCTTCCAACAGGGTCCAAGCTTCACTTCCATATGTCAGAGTTGGTATCACAATACTGTCATGTAACAACTTTTTCACTTCCATGCTCACCTCCCTGTTTCTTATCACTGCTTTCAACGAACCAGCAACCTTCCTTTCCTGGAGCACTTCACCCTCCAGACTTCCATCCTTACTCATCACACTGCCCAAGTACTTAAATTCACTCTCTATCTATCTATCTATTGCCATACGTCTCAATCCCGAATGGGGTGGCCACAAACAAATCGCCTCCATGTCACTCTGTCCCCTGCCATTTCACTACCACATTCCCAACTCACACACCCCTCTCTCATATACCTCTCCACTCCATCCCTCCATCTCATCCTCGGCCTCCCCCTCCCTCTCGCCCCCTCTACCTCACTCACATACACTCTCCTCGTCAGTCCCTCACTCTCCATCCTCTCCACATGCCCAAACCACTTTAACGTGTTTCTCCTAACGCTTCCAATCATGTCCTCAACCACACCACAACGCTCCTTCACTTCCTCATTTGTTAGTCTGTCTCTCCATGTGACTCCACATGCTCCTCCCAAATAACTCATTTCCACAATATGCTAGAGTAAATATTACAAAGGAACAGAAAAAAAATCCATGTATAAAGCAATAAATGAAGTGTATACAAAATGCTGTTATGTCAAAAAAATAAAATTCAAACTACGCACTAACCTAGCACAGATATAAATTCAATAAACCGCCATTATTTCAGATTAATCAGGGGAGGGGATATTCTTTAAGTTCTATCATCCATGTAGAAAGCAATATATTTGCACATACAAATGTATTATAAACGCCAAAACAACCGTATAGAAAAATTACTAGTATCAGTGGACTCACTATCATTGTTGCCAACCAAACCAACAAGCATGAAACCATATTAACTTCTCTTAAGATGAGAGGATAATACTCAGAAACATTCAGAAATTACAACCTGGTGACTGTAATTTTCAACAAAGCAGAGCTAAATAAGAGTAAATGCATTATCCAACAATGTGCAACACCTCACTGCCAACGATTTGATACATCTCTTACAATGAGGAGTCTCTTTACCGTGTAATAACGTTCCTCTTTGTCAAGTGTGATGTAACAAAGGGAAGCGGTGTTGAATTGTACTCAGTAAAAGGTTCCTTCTAATACAAGGTGTTCCAATCAAATTTATCTCAACTGTAAAATGAATACCCT
>JAGKTI010020514.1:1867-16280 GCA_018397915.1 Birgus latro | reverse complement strand
CTGTTTTTTAATTAAGGCTCCGTTGCCTACGCTCTTCTCTTGCCAAGTATGATGTTGCATTTTTTCAGAGTTGTCCTTATATGAACTTTATATCTCTTGTATTCCCCTGGGCTGCGACACGTTGCAGGGAGTTGGCCATACAGAACCTGCCGGGAAGGCGGTGTTCATGCATGTGGAAGAAGTGTCTTTTTTTATTTTTTTTATGCAAGGAAGAAGGAACCAAAGGCCATAGGCCCGCCAACAGTTCCTTCCAAGAAAAAAAAAAACTATATGAAAGAGAGCCAAATTCAAGATCCGTTCATTTCGAGATGCCTGGACACACTGCGTTTGAAAGACTGGAGATCATAGGAAGTAGGAAATACAGACAGAGGAAGACAGTTCCAGAGTTGACCTGTTGCATAAATGAAAGACTGGGAGTAACGGTTAACTATTGCATTAGAGAGCTGGACAGAAAAGGGATGAGAGTTTGTTGCTAGACGGGTACTACGTGCCTGTCGTAGAGGTGGAGGGATGCAAGCAGACAGTTTAGAGGAAGAGTGACCATTGAAGCAGCGATAGAAAAGAGATAAAGATGCAACAGTGCGCGAAGAGACAAAGGTTGAAGGGAATCAGTAAGAGGAGGAGAGTTAATGAGACGAAGGTTGAAGGGAGCCAGTAAGAGGGGTAAGTTAATGAGACGAAAAGCCTTTGACTCCACCCTATTGAGAAGAGCTGTATGTGGGGAGCCTCCCCACACTTGAGAGTTGTACTCCACACGGGCGAATAAAACCCGTACATAAAGGCAACAACTGTCCAGGGGTAAAGAAGGTTCGGAGTCAGCTTAGCACACCTAATCTTTTGGAAGCAGATTTCACAAGAGATGTAATATTATGTTCTTTCCAAGATCAATCCCCAGTGAATGAAACCCCAAGCATGTTCAAGGATGATGCAGAACCGAGCTGGATATTATTAAACATCAGTGAGTCCTCCTGTGGAAGATTTTGTCGGGTTGATAGGTGTAAGAACTGAGTCCCTGATGCATTAAAAACAAGATTATTTTTTACCCCAGTCAGAGATACGAGCAGAGTCATACATTAGGTGTGCCATAGCCACATCCCATGTTTGTTGAAGTAACTGCTGAGATAGACGTTGCGGGAACCGAATGGATAGGTGAAAGGTGGAATCATAAGCGTATAAGTGGATAGGATTAGATGTACAGCTTAGAAGGTCATTGGTGAATAAAAGGAAGAGAGTTGGTGATAGGACAGAGCCCAGAGGAACACCACTGTTGATAGATCTAGGAGAATGACGATTGCCGTCTACAACAGCAGCTATAGAACGACCAGAAAGGAAACTAGAGATGAAGGCACAGATAGAAGGATAGAAACCGTAAGAGGGCAGTTTGGAAATTAAAGATTTATGCCAGACTCGATCGAAAGCCTTTGAGATGTCAAGTGCAATGGCAAAGCTTTCGCCAAAGTCCCGAAATGAGGATGATCAGGAGTCTGAAAGGTATGAGAAGATCACCAGTTGAGCGTCCCTGACGGAACACATACTGACGATCAGGAAGAAAGTTGTGATAGGAAAAATGCTTTAAAATTTTTCTGTTAAGAATTGACTCGAAAACTTTTGAGACACAGGATGTTAAAGTTAGAGGGTTGGGAATGGTCACCCTTCTTTGGGACTGGTTGAATGAGAACAAACTTCCAGTAAGAAGGAAAGGTGTAAGTTGAAAGACAAAGGCGAAAGAGTTTACCTAGGCAGGGTGTAAGCATAGAAGCACAGTTCTTGAGGACAACAGGAGGGATTTCATCAGGCCCATGTGCCTTGTTAGTACTGAGGCCAGTGATGGCATAAAATGCATCAGCTGAAGAAATTTTAATGTCAGCCATGATGAAGTCAGAGGGGGAAAGAGATTTGCTTTATCAGTAGAAGAAATAGCTACAGAGCATTCAGAGTAGAAAAGAGGAGGGAAGGATGATGAGGTAAAGTTGTTAGAAAGGTTTTTGGCAAGGTGCCAGAAAGTGCGAGAAGAATTCGAGTTGGAGAGTTGAGAGCATTTAGCACGAATGAAATTACTTTTAGCAGAGAGAAGAACAGACTTAGCACGATTCCGGGCAGAAATATAAAAAATATATGACTCAGGGGTGGGTCGGCTCTGGTACCTTTTATAGGCACTCTCCTTGTTAAGCACACTTTAGAACAAGCGTGATCAAACCAAGGCTTTCTGACCTACCACAGCTGCATTTTAGCTAGCATGGTTTCTGTCCTGGTTGACTTTGCATACTGGAGAATTCGTGAGTGATGACTTTATCCAAGTGAATCCTAGGATGTGCTGTATGCATCTGATATGAAACGACTCAAGTGATTTATGTAACGTTGGTAAGTAGTTCAGGATTCAGCAACGTATGAGGGTGGAGAGGCATACAGCCGAATATACTGATACCTTCGTCTCGATTCTCAAGATGGTGTTTTCAAAGACATTCAGTGTGAGAGACAGAGGCGTGGTTCATTCGTGCAAGGACTTCTTCATGAAGTTATGTGTATCTGTGAACACCCATCCACGACAGGTAAAATTTTCCAAATGGTTTAAATTTTTGCTATTTATATGAAATGCAGGAGGCTCTGCTGGGTTGTTTCTCTTAGCTATTATTTCTGTTTTATTGACATTTGTTGGAGCCTCATTTCATGGTTTATGTTGGAATCGATGGTGAGCTCTGTTGTAGTTCTATGAGGTATGTGCATGGACAGCAAAGTCGTCAGTGCATTGCAGCTATAGGAAATGAGCCAATTCAGTCTTCCATTGTGCTTGAAGATGGCTGAGATTTAAAAAGTTACCATCATTCTAGACGGAACTGAATTTTTATTTTATCATCAGGATTCATTTGTTGATGACTTAAAAGGGTGACTGCAGTTAGATGTTGAAAATGATAGGATCGAGGATATATCCTTGCATTACGCTCACGTCTACTTTGAAGGATTCGGATTTGCTCCCAGTTATGGATACACAAGCACTGACGTTGTCGTGCAGGCTCTTCAAGATGCTAAAAAAATTGTTTGGAATTCCTAATTTTGAAAGGGCATACCATAAAAGTTCCCCTTGACAGTGTCGATTGCTTTTGCTAGAGTGCTGAATGGAATATGTAAGTCAAAGTTCTGCTCGAGGTATTTCTCTTGCATCTGTCGGGCAACCAAGATCACATCACAAACACTGTACAATACTTCGTTCCTTCTGAAATCCATGCTGTTTTGGGAAGTGTTGACTTAGATGTTTTGTCAGTATGGATAACACTATCTTGGCTAGTACTTTACTAGTGACTACAATGATGGAGATGCCTCTGCTGTTGTCATAATTTGAGCAGCTCTCTTTCTTTTTGTAGATGGTTACAATATCAGAAATAAGTCATTCGGATGGAATTCGTTGTTGGTACCAAACAGTCTGTACAATATTATGGAGATGCTGGTTGGGAAACTGGCCACCCCCTTTGACTGATTCAGATGGTATGCTATCAAGGCCAGGGCTTTTGCTTTTTTTTAAGAATCGGATGGCCTGAACAACTTCTGGAAGTGTACAGTAGGTTGAACATCGAGATCTGCCATCTGAGGTGCATTTGGGATGTTATCAAGGATGATGTGTTCCACCACGTTTCCTCGATTCAGTAAGGTACTGAACGTGTTGTGACCACCTTTCATGCTTGTCATTCATAAAATCTCAGTTTGTTGATCAAGTAGGAGTTATTTGCGTCTGGTTGGCCTAAAGATGGCTTTTATGGACTTTTAGAACCGGTGTTGGTCATTTGAATCAGCCTATCTTTGCAGCTTTTTGCTTGCTCAGTCCACCATTTGTTCTCCATGTCACGTAGTTTTCTCTGGGTTTCAGTTTTGATTTGGAATTCTGGTTTTAGGATTAGGGAATTAGGATGAGCCAATCGATTGTTATGAGCTCTATTGTTCATTGCAAGAAGGTCGTGTATGCCCTCTGCACTTTCATCAAACCTGTCTTTATGGCAGCTTTTTTTCTTTTTTTTTTCTTTACGTGTCCGACTCTGAGCAAAGGCTTCAAGGCCTAGTGCCAAGTCCCATTAGTCTTCCTACATCTCCACATGTCACCACTCCAGCGCTGACACCCACTGTCCATAATGAATACATGCTAGGGCTGTCTCATACAGAGGTGTACTGGTATTAGCGTGGGTACTTTTGTGACATGTCAGCGGGTCATCTGGCAGATCAGAAAAGTCTGCTTTTTAAGAAATTCACATCCTTAAACTGTTCCCTGCCCCAGCCGAGATTCGAACCTGGGTCCATTAGGACTGCAGGCCGCCTCTCTACCGATTCTGCCACCGCCTCCCCCAGTGTAGAAACCTATGGTTTTTTCCTGCACTTTTTTGAAGCAATGTCTTAATGTTCTACCATTTCATGTCTAGGTTTGTTGCATTGTTGTTTGGGTGGTGTTGGGCACTGAGACAGCTTGTCTGTAAAAGTGTTGTGGAAGATGTTACAAGTTGCTGCATTCTTTAAAGTTCTACAGTTTAGATTGGTGGATGATGGACTACGGCTCATTTGTGGGTGTATGACTAGCTGTATGTTACTGAGTATAAGGTCGTGGTCTGTTGAGCACTCAACACCTCTCATAGTTCAGGTTATGAGAACTTCTCCTTGATCTCGCTGCATTACAGTGACATAATCAATTAATTGTCACTGTCTAGAACATGGGCTTATCCACGTGGTCTTGTGTTTATTCTTTAGTTGAAAAATGGTGTTGGTTATGGCCAGACTGTGTTTCGAGCATAAGGAAAGCAGTCTAAGGCCATTGTTTTTCATCTTACCATCACCACGGTAGCCTACAGTCCTTTGTCAGATGTGAATATCTTCTCCTACTATGGCATTAAAACCTCTAAGCAGGATGAGTTTGTCTATGGTATTGAACGAATGGTAGCATTTAGAGAGACATAAAAGCAATGTTTATGGTGTCCTCAAAGTCAGATGTTGAGGCATAGGTACATATGAGTGTTCCTTATTGGCCTTTGGAGAGTTGTATGCACTAGGACATCAGCCTCTCTGACATACCTACAGATGACTCCTAGATCTTCTGTAGTAGGTTGCTTTGTACTGCAGTGCCAATACTATGGTTTCTCTCTACATTGTCTGGGTATCCCACTCAAAAATAGATATACCCTTCTTCTGCTTCTATTAGGTTGCCCTCTCCTGAGAGGAGTCTCAGACAAGGCAGCAATGTCAGTTTTGTATCTTTTCAATTCATGGTCAGTGAGGGTGGTTCTATGATGTAGTTGTATATGACTTGCTCAGTATCAAGCGAGGTTCATATATTCCACGTAGAAAGAGTCAGATGGATTCTTTTGGTGCTTCAACCGAAATGTGGGATGCATTGACAGATGCGGTTATCTGCCCAGGTGGTGTGAAACAGAAAATGTTTATGTTACCTTTCCTAAACCCCTCCCCATAAGGGTTAAGCAGTTGGGCATCCATTTCTGGCTGCTTAGTCGCACTGGATGCTGCCAAAGGCATGACCTGCTCCTAACCCATCATGCCAACGACAACTGGGCCAGTGCCACCTACGTACAGGTCTTGAGCAAGGGACTTGCAGTCACATCCATGACCTGTCACTGTCACCATACCCAGTCGCCATTTTTTTTTTTGAACGATGATGGAAGGATGAAATCAGAGGTTAGTATAGCAATGAGCTTGCACATTGAATGAATTGATGTGATGGTGAGGATTTGCAGTCCTTATCACCATATGACCTGGATCTTCTCAGCCTGTCATGGTGGCATAGAGATTCACAATCACCAGCTACCGAGCAGGGTTGCAGGAGTCTGCTAAAAGCGCTGTCTGTCGAGCCCCACCTCACTGGACTCCATTCACAGATTTTTCGTTTGGGGTTTACTGTCGCAGCCATATCCCATCCAATGGTAATCCACAAGGCAGCAGACCTGGGATCACTTGTATGACCCTTCCTTGATGGCCTCTCCAGCACAGGTAACCCTGTCCATCTGATCAGTCGAAGGGGGATCTCCACTCATTGTTGCAGCCCACCAGATTTATGGGGTATGCAAGCCCCTCACTACCATAAGGTGGTTCTTGTGGGGGGTCCTTTTACCAACACCTCCAACTTTTCACATCCTAGCACTCGTGCCTCACTAAGTACCATGTTAGTCCCCTGCTTCGACTGCTTCCACTTATCTATATCTTTTTTTTTTATGTGTCCGACTCTGTGCATAGGCTTCACAGCCTGCTATCAAGGCCCAGTCGTCCTCCTACAATCTACATGTCACCACTTCGGCGCTTAACACCCACCGTCCATATTGAATACATGCTAGGGCTGTCTCATACAGGACTGGTGTATTGGTATTAGCGGGGTCATTTTTACGACATGTCGGCGGGTCTTCTGGTAGATCAGTAAAGCCTGATTTAATGAAATTCAAATCCTTAAACTGTTCCCTGCACCAGCGAGGATTCGAACCTGGGTCCCACGGGACCGCAAGCCAACTCTACCGATCTGCACAACGTGATTTAATAATTTGCTCCATTTGGGATGGAATTACGACACACGCTGAGGAATTGCTTCTAGATAATGAGCATGTGCTCGAAGATCTACCTGAGACAGTAGGATTTATCTTGGGAGTATTGTTTAGCAAGCTGATCAGTGAGGAAACATTTTGGACTACAACTCTGCACAGCTTGGGACCTACAATAAATTTATTCAGTTCTCCTTTCATGACGGGACTCTTTATGGCTGGTATTCAGGTCGTTCGGGCCGTCCGGTTTTTCTCGTTGTTCCATCATCGTGGATAGCATTGCTGATCGATTCCTTGGATACACAACAATGGAGTCCGGCAGGAGATCGCAAAAAATAAAAAATGGCCCAATGGCGTGTAAAGCACGGAAATAAGCGGATTTATCATATCAAAAAAACAGTCAACAATACTAATATTAATAAATAATTAATATTTTATGAAAACCTACGAAAAGCTTTTTCGTGACTTAAATGAACTATCGAGTAATCATTGACAGTCTCAAGATATCAGTCCACAGTGTCGAAAATATAAACGTGGCTGAAGGCTTAGCATTGCCACGTACATTGCACTAATAATCAGATATCAGAACTGACAGGAAACGAAACCACAGTACTCAAATTTAAAGAATGGCCGGGCACGGTGGCTCAGAGGTAGAGCATCAAGCTCGGGACCGGGGGGTCGCGAGTTCGACCCGCGCCCAAGACTGCCGTGCCGGGAGGGGTAGCGCTCTGTTACCTAGCGGGGCTATATGATCTCATTGTAAGGTCTAGCTCGGGGATTCTTTAATCCTTTAAACTTAAAGAATGGACACTCGTTGGTAGTGTGACTCGTTCGACTGGACTGGTAAGTCTACACTGAAAATGATAACACAATAATAATCGATTCCTGCCCAGAGTCCTTTGACAAACTAGGATAAACAACACCACAGCAGTGACGATACAGACTTGATGACTACAACAGATTCCGTCCCCAAACCAACGGCAACAAAGGCAACACAGACATAAAAACTACAACAGATTCCATACCCAAACCAGCCGAACAGCAGCACACTACATATACATCTCTCAACAAAATAATATCATTACCTAAACTCGCCTCACAACCATTAACCTCTTCAATATGAAAGCCTACAGCTTATTTTTTATCATCAGATTATTTTACATAACTTGAGGGAAAGCTTCTGAACTGGATGGTATTCCCAAAGCCTTCGGGGCTTAGATATAACCTTTATTCATCTACTCCCTATAAAATGGAGGGAAGAGGGAGGGTCTCTCAAGCTAAAGAAAATAGTGGAATGTTGGGTGTAAAAATTGACAACAAAAGACGTCTTTGAACCTAAGCGATTATGACTGAACATGGAAGACACCGACATGAAAATCAGTATGTGCATAAGAATATCATCGGAGTATTGTTGTGGGCAATTTTATGGGTAATATTGGAACAGGTCTGCAAGTGGAATACGAGTAAACTGCTCACTGTACCCATTTGAGCGGACGCATTTAATTGGAACATCATTGACAAGACAAACACCAATACAAAAGAACTAATTCCTTCTACCCATGGAGGTATTTTGTGTTTCCTTCTTGCTACCACTACAGATTTGTATTCAGCTTTGAGAAACTTTTTCCATTACAGAGGTTTACTACAGCCTTCATCAAGCCCTGATAAAACGAGTGAATGAAATAAGAATATGTTTCTGTTTTAAGTGAGTTACTGTCTACAGGCTACCGTGGCAGCCAAAAGAAAAAGGCCAGGACACAACGACAGAGGAGGATCATGAAACAGTATAGGACACATGAAGGAAATTAGACGCCTGATGTGACAGAAGTCAAGAAAAGTTAACATTTGAGGAGAATCATTGTATTAAAAAAAGAAAAATGTAGAAAATGAAGATGACGAACATTTAGGGGGGAAATGGAAAAAGAAACTGAAGGACAAAGAGGCACAACGAAGAAACTGAAGGAACTAGTACTTAGTATATCGAAAAAGCAGGAGGCATACTACAATACCTAAGTAAAGACTAGTGACAAGTAATATTTTGCTTGTCAGAGTGAGGGAAAAATGACGCGATAAGGATGAATTACAGCCACCATGAAGACCACAGGAGAGAAGACATCACACAACAGAAAATGACGACTGCATTAGTCCGACGTGATATGCCACTGGACAAAGTAGAAATAATTATTCAAAATATTTAGTAGCTGGAAAATGCTTGTAAAAGGCCAGTGAGATAAAAAATAAAAAGCACAGGTTAGCACTGGTTGGCTGAATATGATCATATGAATTTAACTGGAAAAAAAAAACACGAGTTCCGACAATAACAGTGTTTATGGTGACTGTACTATAAGTTTCCTATGATTTCTCGGCTAGAAAAAATGGTCTAGTGTTATGTGAATCAGAATACTTGAGATGTAATGATGAGGAGAGGGTTAGCAGAGAAGAAGGGGCAAAGCAGAGATCCGTTCATTCCAGTAATATTAATGGTATAATCAGTAACTACAGGTAGCTCCAACTCTGCCCTCTTCCCGTTGCCTCCCTTCTCTTTGCTTCCCCTCCTCATATTCAATTTCATTTTTCCCTACAGCTTATACCTCTCATCTTCCCCCCCCCTTTTTTTTTTTAACCCCTCCCCTTTACCTTCCCTTACTTCTCCTCCTGCTCATCTGTTCCCTACTTCTCGTTCACCTTCCAGTTCGTGTCAGGCAGGAAATTTCTTTGCATGGCCACCTGACAAAGACACTCAGGCAGCAGCCCCGGAGTTGTTGTTGTTGTTATTGTTAGTTGTTGTTGTTGTTGTTATTACAGTTGTTGTTGTTGTTGTTGTTCCTCCTCCTCCTCTTCTTCTTCCTCTTCTTCTTTTGGTTAATGTTCTGTTGTTCTCACACTAATCCTTTCCCATTCATTGAAGAAAAAAAAAGAAGAGAGAAGAAAAAGAATGATACCAAATCTAGGTAAGTCAATAAAAAACTAAATTACTTTCGATGTTGCTGTTCGTTCTGGTGATTTTTTATGCATGTACAACGCGAGAATCCGTGTAAGGAAGGCATATAATATTCAAGTCAACAACCCCTTGCTACAATTCCCTCCCACTTCCTCCTGGTCGTCGTTCTCCACACTCAGGCTCTTACCCAGTACTAGAGGTGACAGCAAACTTGTGTGGTAACTTGTCCCACGTCGCTCTCAGGTGCCACCGATGCGTCTCACATGCCCCCCCCCCCCCCCCCCCACACACACCTACTCCTCCACCAGTTGTGTTAGCACCGGCACGTTTGTCTTGACCACTTCACTGTTTTGCTGTATTTTTCTTATTTATAATTATCTATAAGACGTTCTTATTTAGACTTGAAACAACTTTCTGAACTGGAGGAGGTAAATGTAGCCTTAATTTTTTCAGTCAGAGGGGCTCTTGCTACAGGTAACTCAATTGAATCGTGTAGCAGAAGCAAGTTTAACTTCAAAATATACCACCGAATTTATGGTGCGGACGATTTACTTTACATACAATTGTTTATGTCTCTTGTATGTTGCTATATTAAGAATATATGGAGTGGATGGGAAGTTGTTGAAGGCAGTGTCAAGAGTATGTATGAGGGTGCTAAGGCTGCAGTGCGTGTGGATGGCAAACTGAGTGAATCTTTCCATTTGAAGGTTGGATTGAAACAAGGATGTGTCATGTCTCCATGGTTGTTCAATCTGTATATGGATGGGGTTATAAGAGATACAAGGTCGAGCAGTGGATGTTGGAGTGGCCCTAGTGAGAGAGGGCAGTGTGTGGAAACTCCCTGTACTGTTGTTTGCAGATGATACTGTGTTGTTGAGTGAAGACGAAGGGGAGCTGCAAGGCTTGGTAGATGAGTTTGGGAGAGTGTGTAAGAAACGGAATCTAAAGGTGAATGTGGGGAAGAGTAAAGTGATGGTCTTCGAGAGAAGTGAAGCCAGTGAGTGTACAGTGATATTGGATGGGAAGGATATGGAGAATGTGAGTGAATTTAAGTACTTGGGCAGTGTGATGAGTAAGGATGGTAGTCTGGAAGGTGAAGTGCTCGAAAGGGTACAGCAGGGAAGGAAGGTTGCTGGTTCGTTGAAAGCAGTGATAAGAAACAGGGAGGTGAGCATGGAAGTGAAAAAGTTGTTACATGACAGTATTGTGATACCAACTCTGACATATGGAAGTGAAGCTTGGACCCTGTTGGAAGGACAGAAGTCAAGAGTGAGAGCAGTGGAAATGAGTTATTTGAGAGGAGCATGTGGAGTCACATGGAGAGACAGACTAACAAATGAGGAAGTGAAGGAGCGTTGTGGTGTGGCTGAGGACGTGATGGGAAGCGTTAGGAGAAACACGTTAAGGTGGTTTGGGCATGTGGAGAGGATGGAGAGTGAAAGATTGACGAGGAGAGTGTATGTGAGTGAGGTGGAGGGGGCGAGAGGGAGGGGGAGGCCGAGGATGAGATGGAGGGATGGAGTGGAGAGGTATATGAGAGAGGGGGGTGTGAGTTGGGAGCGTGGTAGTGAAATGGCAGGGGACAGAGTGACATGGAGGCGATTTGTTTGTGGCCACCCCATTCGGGATTGAGGCGTCTGGCAATAGATAGATAGATAGAATAAGACTTCATAGCGATCGAGGAGAAAAAGAAGCTCATTTAACACTTTCATGTTGATTACTTTCCACACTCTACCTAGAGACAGGATTTTCAGAATTAGCGATAAAACGTGGATGATGGCAGAGCATGTCTGGGAAGAGGAGAGACGGGTGGCGAGAGAGGTCAGGAAGGAAAGTGATTTAACTTGTAAAACAAAACCGTATACCCATGAAACAAGCACTGTCAGTTTCAATGTTCGTTTTTTGTGTAACTGACATCGCAGTTAATGTTTTCTTGCAACCTCACCTTTATAACTGCAAATGTTCTCATATAATCCTTGATGGCAACATCAGTCCAGTCCAAATAATCCTGTGCGTCTGTGTCCGTAACGAAAAATCTTCATACATCAGTGTCATACATTTCACAATAACGTTACTATTCTACCTGCTGCAAATCAATATTATCATTAGGGAGTGTGTTCTTATCTCCGAACTAATTTCTTTAATATTAGACCTTTAAAGCATACCTGTCAACTCTATCTCATACAGTGTTCCCAGATCAACAGGCTCGTATCACGCACGCTGAGAGGGACGAACTTGTGCTGTTGACTGTACATATATGAGAGAAGGGAGGGGGGTATAAGGGGGAGGGCAGGAAAATGGCAGGGGACAGGGTGACATGGAGGCAGTTTGTGTGTGGCCACCCTGTTTGGGATTAAAGCATCTGGCTGTAGATTGATTGGTGGATAGATTGATAAACCACTGTCTGCACCAACAAGCATTTGGTGTGGATGCAGTCTAAGTTTCTGTGTAAATTGCAGATGCTGTTTGGCGGTGGGACCTTGAAGAGATGAATTTGTGCTGGCAGTCATCAAATACATTACTTGGGTACCGGCAAGATTATTACTATCCCTGGACTGATATCGTCACAAATGAAGGTGAGCTGCTTTTTATAATGTAATGTTTTGTGTATGTAACTGTATGTGATTGAAAGCATTAAGAGAAATACTTTAAGGTGGTTTGGCCATGTGGAGAGGATGGAGAATGAGATTGACTAGGAGAGTGTATGTGAGTGAGATGGAGGAGGGAACCAAGGATGAGATGGAGGGATGGAGTGTCAAGACAATTGAGACAAGGGTGAGTTGGGGGGAGGGCAGTGAAATGGCTGGGGACAAGGCAGCATGAAGGCAGTTTGTTTGTGGACACCTCTTTGAGATTAAGGCATCTGACAATAGATAAATAATAGATAGAATTTAATATGATGTTATATTATGTCAGTAAGGTAGTGTGAAGATTGTGGGGCTTGAATGTGGCATGAATGAGTGTGGTACAGTTAATTTGACCTAGTGTTGATAGTTACCTTTTTGGCCTAAGTCTCTGAAGCCTGCCTCACTTGATCCCTGAGTAGATGAAGAGGGAATGATGATGATGATGATTGTGGTGGTGGTGGTATATGATGATGGTGGTGGTGGTGGTTAGAATTCCTCAGAAATTATATGCCATTTGGGGTTTAGGTGTTCAGGAGATGACTTTGGGTAACTACACTGATTGGCATGATTTTTAGGTGGTACTGACTATCATCCATTCACTTGATGTAGTGCTGCCTACTTCTTCCTTCACCCTTATTTATTTTCCTATGTCTGTCCTTCTCCCTTTCCATATCTCCCATCTTTCACGTTTTATTACTCTGCTCATCAACTTCAGGTGGCTTTGTACTGAATGAGAAGCCAAAAAAATATATATACAGTATATATTACATTGGGTGGTAACCATATAACCAAATGGCACCTGGTGGTTTAGTGGGTTAAGGTGATGCAACTGAACTGAGCCTGTAAGGGTGTATATTAAGGGGATAGTTGTTTATTGCACACATAATACCACTCAGGGACAGGTGAGGCTGGTCACCCTCACCTTAAATGTCAGGATTGAGTAGCCAGGGGTTAGGGTGGAAAGTGAGAGACTAACTAGAAGAGTATGTTAGTGAAGTGGAGGGGGGAGAGGGAGAGGCAATTTGTTTGTGGCCACCCCTCACAGGTTTGAGGCGTCTGGCTAGAGGTGTTGCTGGAGATGCTGCTTGGTATTGGTTCAGCCGGCACTCCATTTTGTAAGGGAAAGCCTGGCATCATTTATCCATAAGAAGCTTTACAAACAGAATGGATTAGGTACATCCTGGCCTGATTAAAATGAAAAATACCACTCATCATAATTCTCAGCAGGTCTTTGCTGTGTAAGATCTGCAGTCTTTCATGTATGCAGCAGGTCAACGCTGGAACTGTCTTCCTCTGTCTGTATTTCCTACTGCCTATGACCTCCAGTCTTTTAAATGCAGTGTGGCCAGGCATCTCAAAATGAAAGGATCATGAATTTTGCTCTCTTTTATCTTGTTTTTATTTTGTTCTTGGAGAGCAGCCGTGGCTCAGTGGGTTAGAGCGCTTTGCTCTGGCCGTAGGGTCGGAGGATCGAATCCACCCAAGGGTCATTGGTAGACATCAGGAAGGGCATCCGGTCATAAAATGCTACACGCTCCAATCCAAAAAGGCCGACGCATGCAAGCATGTTGCAGCCTTCAAAAAAACGAAACGAAACGAGAGGCATCTTGCAGGCTTCTAGCCTTTGGTTTCTTCTTTGCATTAAATAAAGCATAAGGTGTATATGGGTGTATAAATGGATTCATACACATGTTATTGTTGCAGGCTCATCTTAAGGTGATACGGTGGTGTGCAGGCTGATGCTGCCCCTCTGCACTCCACCATCCTTCTTCTGGTGTAGAGCAAGGAAGCTGAGGGATGTTGGTAGTCACACGGCAGAGCAGCACCCAAGTTATTCAGTGCTGCCACATGAAGGCCTCCCATGCCACAACAGGTGCAGAGACAGTGTGCAACGGTGCAGTACCATGGACATTTCTCCTTGTCGATAGTAAACAGAATGTAAGTTGGTAGAGAGGATGAAGAATGAGGGACTGACAAGGAGAAGTTATACGAGGTAGAGAGCGAAGAAAGGGGGAACTGAGGATGAGATGAAGGGATTGAGTGGAGGTGTACATGAGGGAGGGGTGTGTGGGTTGGAGAGAAGGCAGACAGATTGTAGAGGAATGTAAGTTTGTAGAGAGGATGGAGAATGAGATAAGTTATTTGTGGTGGAGGGGAGGGAGAGGGAGAAACAGGATGAGATGAAGGGATTGAGTAGAGAGGTATATGAGAGGTAAATAATTCCCAGCCCATGTATACAGATTCCTTGTACTGTAATCCATTTTTCTTTGTGGTATTTCACTCCTGATTCCTGTTGTTTCTGTCTTTGGTATTTTTTTTTTTTTTTTTTT
>JAGKTI010020513.1:0-16280 GCA_018397915.1 Birgus latro | reverse complement strand
TCCATCGTAGAAGTAAGATAGTCAAAGAATTTTTGATAGTCAGTAGAATTAGGAGATAAGTAAACAGCACAGATATATTTAGTCAGAGAATGACAGGAAAGCCGAAGCCAGAGAGTAGAGAATTCAGAAGAATCAAGTTCAGGAACACGAGAGCAAGATAGATCGTTGCGTACATATACGCAACAGCCACCTTTGGCTTTGAAACGAGAATAGAGAAAGTAGGAGGATACAGAAAAGGGCTTGCTGTCAGTTGCCTCAGACAGCTGAGTCTCAGTGAGAAAGAGAAGGTGAGGTTTAGAGGAGAAGAGGTGGTGTTCGACAGCGTGAAAGTTAGAGGAAAGGCCGCGAATGTTACAGAAATGAAGAAGGAGTGAGTCAGACGGTGGTTCCAGGCAGCTCCTTGAGCCGTTGCCGGGAGAGGGGCGAATGGTGGGGGCATTTATGGTCCCCCCCCTGGGGACTCCGAGGCAAGATTTTCGTGCGCCATTTTACTAAATTTAGAAAAGGAAGTGTAGTGTGTAGCGCGTATGTAGTTTGGTGTTGACAGTTAGAGAAACTTGTATTGGAGAGCATGCTGGTCTACTCTCTGTGTAACTGAGACACTGAAAAAGTTCAGCAAAGGAGGATGGTCAGGAACGAGTCCTGAGGGCTGATGAAACGGGAGCTCCAGCTCTCCCTGTCATCAGCTTTCCATCTTCCTTGGGAGTACTGCCCTGCTCGACTGGTGCTACAGTCTTCTCACCCTAAAAACAGAGGAGGGGGTCCCAGTCCCCTCACCCTGCCCCTTTTAGTCGCCTTTTACGACACGCAGGGAATACGGTGGGGGTGGCTCCCCACATACAGCCCTTCTCAATAGGTTGGAGTTTGAGGCTTTTCGTCTCATTAACTCTCCTCTTCTTACTGATTACCTTCAGCCTCTGTCTCTTCGCCGCACTGTTGCATCTTTATCTCATTTCTGTCGTTACTCCAATGGCCACTGTTCCTCTGAACTGTCTGCTTGCATCCCTCCACCTCTACGACGGGGATGTAGCACCCGTCTAGCAACAACCTCTCATCCCTTTTCTATCCAGCTCTAATGCAAGAGTTAACCGTTACTCTCAGTCCTTCATTTATGCAACTAGTCAACTCTGGAACTGTCTTCCTCTGTCTGTATTTCCTACTTCCTATGATCTCCAGTCTTTCAAACACAGTGTGTCCAGGCATCTCGAAATGAACGGATCTTGAATTTGACTCTCTTTTGTATTGTTTTTTTTTTTCTTGGAAGGAACAGTAGCGGGCCCATGGCCTTTGATTCCTTTTTCCTTGCATTAAAATAAATAAATAAATAAATAAATATAAATTCACGAGATTCCTGTCAAATTAACCTATGACAAAATTTCTATAATTTCACTGGAATGCTTATAATATGTCAAATATTAAGTTAACCGATAGATGGATGGGTAAGTAAATTTACGAGATGGGTGCCAGACTAAGCTATGTGAATAAGCAATTAATCCCTATAATCACACTGAAATCATGTACCTCAACCCACTGATTTTTTTCCCACTAAACTAAAAGTTACCACAGCATGATTAAACTTTCACCGGATCACCATGCTGGTTGTGGGCTACCAATGATCTCCGCACTCACTGTTAACCACACCACCATTGTTCACCATACTACCACTGGTCACCACATTATCACTGTTCACCACACTATTGCTGTTCAACACACTGTTGCAGTTCACCACACTATCACTCTTCACCACACTACTGGTCATCACACCAACAATGGTCACCACACTACCACTGGTCACCACAACCACTGTTCCAGACTACCACTGTTCGCCACACAGTCACTATTCACCATACAACCACTGGTCAAAACGCAACCCCAATATCTTTGCTAATCTTAACTCTGCACTTCGGGTAGCCTCTCAACTAGATTAATATCCGGCCTTAAGTATGATTTTGTTTTGCAGGAGGGACCAAGGATGGAGACTGCAGAATATGTTCATGACTCTTGTTGTTCCCGAACAAAACAAAACAAAAAACCGGGAGAGGGCACTGATCTTAAGGCTGTTGTTGAATCCCATCCCCAATTGTTTACCTTACACTGCAGTATTTTTATATTTCATTCCCATCCACCATAACTGCACTGGATTTACTTAAGCTACGCGCAAAATTGGCACCTTTCGATCTTGAATGTAGCAATAGATTAACAACACTGTATAAAGCCAGTCAGGATGAAGTTCTATGGAAAGGTTGTTGAACTGCAACATAGTCTTATTCTACTACAAAGCGACGGGAAATCAGCCTAAAGAATGAAAATCTTCTCCTGCTTAAAATGAATGATCTATACACCACAATAACCCATAACATCACAGCAGCATCACAGCACCCAGTGTGACTTTACCATTACGGCTCCTTATATCACATCAATCTCGTCTTTCAAAACCATCCTGCTAAAATTCAATTCGTAATCATAATTCACCAAACCACAACACAACACATTACAGTTGTTGTTCACCAGTATGGAAAAGATATTCTCTCGTAAGCTGCTAAAAAAAAAAAAGATAGTAAGACTGATATATTCATATATATCCTCACGGTCTGACAAGAGGTATTTTAGCCAGCTTGTAATCATAGGAAAACGCACTCCTGAGCCAAACAGAATAGTTCGATGTTAAAAAATAAAATGGCTGAGACTTCTCAAGTACCGGAAGGTTTCTTGACGCCATCATCACTTATCATGTCATTATAATACCACAGTCACAGTTTACAATACCACCACACTGCTACACACCATTACATTTCACCACACCGCCACGCTAGCACAACCACTCACTACACCAGGGTGGCTCTTCTCTCTCGTGTTGTTCCTCCACGACTGACCTACTGAATGCGATTCCGTCCACTACTTTCCG
This sequence comes from Birgus latro, assembly GCA_018397915.1. Lineage (NCBI taxonomy): Eukaryota > Metazoa > Arthropoda > Malacostraca > Decapoda > Coenobitidae > Birgus > Birgus latro. The sequence goes on along the minus strand of JAGKTI010020513.1, from coordinate 13,375 downwards.
CACACCTAGCCTTCCCTCGCCTCACTCTTCCCCACACCTCTCTTCCTCCTATTTTTCCCCCACTGTCTTCCACACACCTCTCCTCCTCTTCCTCCTCCTCTCCCCTCCTTTACTCTCTTCTTCACACCTCTCCTTCCTTCTCTCACTTCCATCCCAATATCTCGCTTCCTCATCTACCCTCCCCACACTCTCTTCACACCTCGCATTTTCCTCTTTTGTCCCTTCTCCGAACCTCTCATCCTCTTCTCTCCCTCCCCTTACCCCCTTCCTCCTCACACCATTTCTCCACCTTTCGTCACCCCTTCCCTCACCTTTCCCCTCACCTGACTCAGTTTCGCCCACAACATTCCATTCCCCTTATTTCACCTAGCTTTCCACCGGTTCCCATATCTCTGCAAGCCATTTTTAACCTTTCTGCAGTATCTTCCTTGCATTATCTTTTTTCAGCCTCTATACAGATCTTCCTCTGTCCTTCTTTCACGTCATTTCCCTATCCTTTCCCTTCTCTTTACCTTCCTGTTTCTTCACTTGCTTCGCTCACATTCTTTTACTCGGTAGCTGGAATATTTGGTGTGGAGCATCATAGGTGTGTGTTTGTGATACGACATTCAACTCTTCATTCATATTCTGCTTCCACATTCAACATTTAAGCGCTTGATATTCATCTGAAGAATGAGGCTCATAGACGAAGTTTTTTGGAAGGTGACGAAGCGTTGTGAGACGCCTTGATATCGATGAAGTTAGTGACGTAGCAGCCATGCATCCTCATGACGTCATAAGCTCCGTTTTCGTTCTTTTATTTGCTCAAGCGTGTGTGTGTGTGTGTGTATGTACTCTTGGTGGCAACACTGGCACAACCCTATCCCTTCTTTACTATTTATTTTAAGTTAATACTACTGAAAAGACGATCACATTTGAGTCTAAGAAAGGATCGGAATCTCTTCTCCAAGCCCTCCGTCCGTTTTACGTAGAAATTTTAGTTATTCCTTCGTAAGTTGTCTGAATACGCACAAAACTTTCAGAACTATCTATCTATCTACTGCCAGACGGCTCAATCCCGTAAGGGGTGGCCACAAACAAATCGCCTCCATGTCGCTCTATCCCCCGCCATTCCACTGCCCTGCTCCAAGCTCACACCCCCCCTCTCTCATATACCTCTCCACTCCATCCTTCCATCTCATCCTTGGTCTCCCCCTCCCTCCCCCCCTCCACCTCACTCACATACACTCTCCTCGTCAGTCTCTCACTCTCCATCCTCTCCACATGGCCAAACCACCTTAATGTGTTCTTCCTAACGCTTCCTATCACATCCACATCCACACCACGACGCTCCTTCACTTCCTCATTTGTCAGTCTGTCTCTCCATGTGACTCTACATGCTCCTATCAAATAACTCATTTCCACTGCTGTCACTCGTGACTTCTGTCCCTCCAACAGGATCCAAGCTTCATTTCCATATGTTAGAGTTGGTATCACAATACTGTCATGTAGCAGATTTTTCACTTCTATGCTCACTTCTCTGTTCCTTATCACTGCATTCAAGGAACCAGCAACCTTTCTTCCCTGCTGCACCCTTCAAGCACTTCACTCTCTAAACTTCCATCCTTACTCATCACACTACCCAGGTACTTAAATGAACTCACATTCTCCATATCCTCCCCATCCAATCTCACTCTACATTCACTGACTTCACTTCTCTCGAAGGCATCTACCAAGCCTTGCAGCTCCCCTTCGTCTTCACTTAAGAGCACAGTATCATCTGCAGACAACAGTACAGGGAGTTTCCAAACACTGCCCTCACTTGTGCCGCTCCAACATCCACTGCCCGACCTTGTATCTCTTTTATAACCCCATCCATATACAGATTGAACAACCATGGAGACATGACACATCCTTGTTTCAATCCAACCTTCAAATGGAAAATTTCACTCAGTTCACCATCTACACGCACTGCAGCCTTATCACCCTCATATACTCTTCATAGCCTTCAACAACTTCCCATCTACTCCATATATTCCTAATACTTTCCACAATCCTTGCCTATCCACCCGGTCATATGCTTTCTCCAAATCCATGAAGGCTGCACACAACTTCTTTCCCATCTCTAGAAACTTTTCCTCTAACGATCTAAGAATGAATATCTGATCTACACAACCACTTCCCTTCCTAAAACCCCCCTGTTGTTCTCCAGCTAATTCCTCTGTTATTTCTCTAACTCTGTCAATAAGTATCCTACCATATACTTTTCCTATTACACTAAGAAGACAAATGCCCCTATGATTACCACACACTTCTTTTTTCCATTTTCCTTTGTACAGGGGGAATAATTATACCTGACTTCCAATCCTCCGGGACTCTACCTTCCTCTCAGACCAAACTGCACACTTTCCAAATCCATTGTATTACTATCTCTCCCCTTTACTTCAGCATTTCACCACATACTCCATCAATTCCTGGGGCTTTCCCCATTTTAACTTTCTTCATTGCTTCCACAACTTCCATCCTACTGATTTCTTCCTCTCTTCCCTCATCCCTCCTTCTCCCAGTCATTCCCCAGCCACGTATACTTGCATTACTTTCATTCTCTATGTTCAGCATTATTCATTAAAGTGTTCTCTCCATCTGTTCACTTTTTTTACCTTCTTTACTAGTAATCTACCATTTTTATCTTTCACTCCCCACCTAACTTCTTTGGCACCCTGTCTAACTCTCTTTACTTCTTCCAAGAACATTTCTTACATTCCCTCCACTTTGCACTCAAATTCCTTCCAAATTCCTCATCCACTCTCTTCTTACTCTCTCTTACCACTCAAATTCCTTCCAAATTCCTCATCCACTCTCTTCTTACTGTCTCTTACTTATCTTTTCACCTCTCTTCTCCTCTAACATACAACTCTCTCTTCTGTCTCTCAACTTCTTTGACGACCCTGTTCCTCATCCACTCACTTTATGCTTTCTTCTTTTGTGCCACAGCTTCTCTCACCTCTTCAGTCCAACATGCTGTTCCCCGAACCCCCTTTCGTCTTCTCTTTACCCCACATACCACCTCACATGCTGCACAGATTTCTTCTGTGAATACCTTCCCCATACATTCCACGTCCCTCATCTGCTCCAATCTATATTTACCCAATCGCTCTTCCACTTCCCTTTTATATTCTGCCTTTTTTCCATCTTTTTGTAACTTTTCTCCCCTCCTTGTAAGAACTACTTCCTCCTGTCCTTCCCTTCCTCTCTTTCTCCATTTTGTTTGGACTTTAATTCTGATCACCACCAAGTGGTGATCCGAAAGTCCACTCCCCCAACCTCTGTAAAATGCAGAGCATTGCTACACGGCGAAATATCGAAGCTTCCCATCAACCTTACCTGGGTTAAGACACCTGAAATGCAGAATACCGAAGCTCCCCCTCAACCTTACCTGGGCTAGGTAACCACCCCAGGAGGAGATACCCAGGGAGCGGAAGTGAGCGGCACGAGCTCCAGACAAGACGGACGCACCTGTACCTCTCCCACGTGCCCCTCTCGTGCTCAGGTAACTCACCGTGCAGGTAGCAGTCCAGGCGAATTACACCTCTGCCATACCAGGCATCAACAGGTTCAGGGTGGGGCTACTACTATAACCCCAGACAGCATTCCGGAGTCGGCCACTAGCCGCCCACTTGCTGCTTCCCTCCCTCAGCCATACCAGGTGACAGCCACCTTGCCGCATGCGGGGAGGAGACGGCCACCTCGCCACCCTCGCTATAACTCCACAAAAGGAGGAAAGGTGACGGCCACCTCGCCGCACTTAGGAGATGGCCACTTGCCTCTCCACAAAAAGAAAGGGTCACAGGAAGTGCCCTCACTCTCTCTCCCAGCAGGGACACCCTCCCCCTCGACCAGCAGTTGGAGGAGGCCTGGCAAGGACCCCTGGTGTCTGGAGTCCTAGCTATCTCCCTCAACCCCTGGCGACCCGAGCCCCTGTTGGACTCTGCCGCCCCGACCTGCCGCAGGTCATACCTGACAGAGGCTCAGCAGCTGCCGCCCCGACCTGCCGCAGGTCATACCTGACAGAGGCTCAGCAGCGACCTCAGCCCCAGGACCAGCCGAGACATCCCTAGGACCCCAGGACGAGACCTCCCCAGCCCCACGCGACGACCTCTGCGTAAGCATAGGCAAATATGCCTACTGAACCTGTTTGGGCCCAGCCCCTAAGCCTGAGCCCCTCTCCCCGTATTCTTGTGGAAGGGCCCACCCCCTCCTGCATGGCCCTCTGACAACTCCCAAACGAGACTGTACGGGTCAGCCTCCTGGCTCAGCCACTGGAAGTCCCGATGACCCCGGGGCCTCCTGATGCAGGCCGTCGACCTGGGCCCTCAATGGGCCTCACCCTACGGCAAGCCCCAGCCACGCCCTCCTGTTGCCAAGTCCCCCAGTCTTGTCTATGTGTGTTTACACTATCTCTCTGTAAAGTGTACCATCATATTGTAGTAGAGTTTGTAATTTGTGGTAATGTACATGTAAGGTTGTTGCCCTGAGTTTCATGTCCTGTTTCCTCTGATTGCCTCAATAGACCCCAACCCAGTCTAGAAAGAGAACCTCGCTCCAGGCTCCGTGTATAAGGGACGAGAAGTCGCACCGTTTTTCATGCAGCATAACACTATGTATACTCTTGCATCCATTACACACCTTTTCATCCTTTCATCCACACACACATAATCAATCATTGCCTTCCGTTCATTCAGTTCACCATCCACCCTTCTCAACACTCGTCACGTATACCTATGGATCATTTTGTGACTAAAGAGGGTATTAGCTATTACCAACCCCCTCCCTGCACAAATGTCCACTAAAGCACTGCCATTCTCATCTATCTCTGCAGGCACACCTCACTCACCAACCACTCCATCCACTTTCACATTCCCTACTTTTCCATTCATATCTCCAATCTAAAACACTCTTATTCCTTCCAGACTTTTCCAAGCATGCTTCCATGTTTGTCCAAAACTCTTTTTTCACTCTGCTTGCACAATCTTGCGTTGGCGCATACACGCACACAATTGCCCACATTTGTAGTCCAACTATCACTCTTACCCACACAATCCTTGAGCCGACTTATCCGTACTCTTTTATATTCTCCTTCCATCTGTTACTCACAACAATACACACTCCTTTTGCCCTCTCATTCTCACGTATTCCCTCGCATATACCCCATCCATACTCCCATTCTCTCACACTTTCTCCTATCCATTTGGGTTCTGTTAATCCACATCATCCACTTTCTCACCCTCAAGCACCTGTACAATGGGGTGCTTCTGAAAAGCCTAGTATTCTGGTAGATGGCTCTGCGCATTGGACAGACACATTCCCTGCGCTGTTTAAAAAGCATATTTCTCTTTCTTAAATATCTACACTGTTGTGTGAAACTGTGAATCATACTAATGTCATATACCGTAATATAAATAATACCAATAGAACACGTATATTAACGTAGCGTGAATTGTTTACATTTATCATAAACTAAAATTAAAATATCATTGATGGCATATGATGGCAGCCCGCCATTTCAGTGGTCCTATATTATTTAAGTTCTGCTACAATAAGTGCAAGCTGGGTTCTTAATACATTGTTTGTTCAGACTGTAAAGTACGCCTAATGGGTATTTTGACTCATTCAGTGTCTATGTGGGCAGAAATTTAATCTTGAGTAAATACTGGGACTCAACATTTTGCTCACTCTTCACGCATGCGCACCAGGAGACAGTCCCGTGTTTAAGTTTTTTCACGAGGAATTTGTTTTCAAAACGTGTATTATTTATATTACGGTATATGACATTACTGAAATAGGCTGAGAGCAAGAACGGCGCACCTTTATCCCTCCCCAGCGCCCCTCTTACTCCCAGCTGATGCCCCGGATAGGTAGCAGTCGCCAGCGCCTAGTCTCCGGACGAAATTCCACTCGCCAAAGGGTGGCTGGAGTTACCCTCCAGCCACTGCACTGGAATATATTTGTCCGGGGGGTGGGCTCTGCCCCCTCCCCCACGCCAGCGTCCTCTGTCGCCATGCAGAGGACGCCCCCTTGTTATTATGGGGGGATGGGCTCTGCCCTCCCCCACGCCAGCGTCCTCTGTCGCCATGCAGAGGACGCCCCCTTGTTTATTTACTGCCATCCTCTGACGGGCTCTCCACCCCGAGCCCGTGCCACACCAGTGTGGCGAATCTTTAAAAAAAAAAAAAAAAAATCCACTCGCCAGGTAAGGGGTGGAGTTTACAACTCCACGCAACCCCACGGCCATTGTCATACCGGGTATGAGGCAGAACCGGCCATAGTCCGTTCCCCAGTTGCATCCCCGCTACAGGGCCGCGGCACGGACGCGTGTCAGTCAGGTAGGACAGGCCACAAGTCGTCCGACTCCTGTAGTTGTTCCCCCCAGAGTAGGTCCGCAGTACACTGAAATACAGGAGTTAGTTGAGGCCGCAGGGACTCGCAGTCCATCTCCCACCGAGACAACACCTCCACCGCTGTTCTCGGTGGGACCAGCTCTCTGCAGCAGTGTTTCCGCCGGGGAGGATGGACCTGTCCTTTACCGGAGCAGCCCTGTCCGTCCACCAGGAGGTTAAGGGTCCCCACTTCACCCTTCCTCCCTCCACCAGGATCGGGGCTTACCCTCCCACCACTGTGACTGGGCCTTCCCCCCCTGGGCCTCCACCTGCTGCTGGGGAGCTGGGCGAGCGGGGGTTTCGCGGGGCGACACCACTGCAGTTCGTCGGCGCCCGACCATTGGCGCCGCGACTCCTCGGCGCCACACCTTCGCGCCGAGGTTTCCACTCTGCTCTTTCGCCCCGCCCTCACCCCCTCCCCCCCACGCCAGCGTCCTCTATCGCCATGCAGGGGACGCCCCCTTGTTTACTGCATCACTCTGACGGGCTCTCCACCCTGAGCCCGTGTCACATTCAGTGTGACATATCTACACACACACACACACACACACACGAGGTCGCAGACGACGCAACGGCCAATGCAGACGACACCAACCCCCCCAACCTCCCCAGTACCACCGAGGGTCCGCCGCTGACACTGAGCGGCTGAGAGCAGGAACAGGAACGGCGCACCTGTATCCCTCCCCAGCGCCCCTCTTACTCCCAGCTGATGCCCCGGATAGGTAGCAGTCGCCGGCGCCTAGTCTCCGGACGAAATTCCATTCGCCAGGTAAGGGGTGGAGTTTACAACTCCACACAACCCCACGGTATTGGCCATTGTCATACCGGGTCTGAGGCAGAACCGGCCATAGTCCGTTCCCCAGTTGCATCCCCGCTACATGGCCGCGGCACGGACGCGTGTCAGTCAGGTAGGACAGGCCACAAGTCGTCCGACTCCTGTAGTTGTTCCCCCCAGAGTAGGTCCGCAGTACCGGCCACAAGCTGTACTGGGTACGAGGCAGGATCGGCCATAGTCTGTCCCTCAGCTACTAGTCCTCTTAGCTCCACGGTAGTACAAAGGAGTACAAAGGAAAGCAAACAGCAACAGACCTTATGGTCCTTTCGAGGCTGTTTGTTACAGAGTAGACTATGACTACAAACTCTACATGCTGAAGGATAAGGATAGTAAAGCAAGAAGGCTCCCCCCACCTCCAAACCCTCCAGCCAAAGCTGGCAAGAAAAAGTGAGAAAGACCACCATGCAGCATGGAAAAACTGACATGGAAATTTCATAGGAAAGACTGAAAAGAAAAAGCTACATTATATAATACATTATCTATAAGCTACCATTATGAATAACCTGAAAGAGAAAGTAGTAAAGTACAATGAATAATCGATTATATAAATAACGCATGACACTATGTATGGGTATACTGAGTTGACGGGGCGTCTGCGGACGATGAGACTCTGTAGACATAACAACGTGAATACAGTAATCCCTTGGTCTTAGTTGGACTCTAAGGGAATTCAAAAGAAACAGTTACACGTGAATATAGCTAATAATCCCGTGGTCTCAGTTGGATCTGCAGGAATTCAAAAGTTACCGATACACGTAAATATAGTGATACCATGGTCTCAGTTGGGCTCTGCGGGAAGAAACTTAAAACATTATCACCGTGCATATATTTGCATTTAGTAAACTGATCCAGGCTCTAAAAGAGTAGAATAAATAAAAATTTATATAAATGTTTTATTCAGGAGTAAACATAGTAAGCTGGGGGTTAGACGACAAATATTTATCCAGGCGACCTTTAAAGGTTAGTACTGCATTACAATTTACTACATTGGAGGGCAGTTTATTCCATATATTTACAACTCTGTTGAAGAAGAAATGCTTTGCTTCATGTGAGTGGAATCGTTTGCCAATTATTTTATGCCCATTGCCTCTAGTATAATTCGAGTGATCAACTGTGAAGTATTTATTGAGAGCCATGTTATCTTGTCCTTTGAATAATTTGAATACCTGAATCAAATCTCGTATCCTCCGTTTAGTTAAGGTAAAGAGATTCAAGGCTTCTAAACGTTCCTCGTATGGTTTATTTCTCAATCTAGGTACCATTTTTGTCATCCTTCGCTGCACTCTTTCAAGCTTTTCCATATCCTTTTTGTAATATGGTGACCAAAACTGAACGCAGTACTCCAAGTGCGGGCGTACTAAGGAATTATATAAAGTGGGAATGATATTATCGGACTTATATTCAAATGCTCTGCCTATGAATCCAATCAATTTGTTGGCCTTTTTCACTGCTTCTGTACATTGTTTGCTTGGTTTCAAATCGTCTGTTATTATAACTCCTAAGTCTTTTTCATGGTTTACCCTATCAAGTTGGACATTATTCATGCTATAACTAGCTCTTACTTTTTTACTGCCAATGTTTAGTACTTTGCATTTATTAATATTAAAATCCATTTGCCAAACTTGGGCCCAGTTAAACAGCTGATCAAGATCTCTCTGAATTGCTTGCCTTTGCAGTGCTGTATCTGCTCTGTTACCTATTTTAGTATCGTCAGCAAATTTTGAAATCTTACAACACAATCCTTCGTCAATATCATTTACATATATTAAGAAAAGAATAGGACCTAACACGGAACCCTGTGGCACCCCACTTGTAACGTTTATCCAGTCTGACTCTTTTCCATTAATTACAACTCTTTGCTTTCGTCCAGACAGCCAATTTTCTACCCAACCAAGAACACTGCCGCTGAAACCATGTGCCTTTAGCTTCTGAAGGAGTCTTTTGTGTGGAACTTTGTCAAAGGCCTTTTGAAAATCTAGGTAGACCACATCAACAGATTTAGTCTCATCATACATATTTAGTATATCATTGAAAAGGTCCAGCAGATTCGTGAGGCAAGAGCGATTATTACGAAAACCATGTTGCGAATCTTTGATGAGATTGTTTGTTTCTAAGTGTTTCACAAACTTGTCTCTGATAATAGTTTCGAGCAGTTTGCAAACCACCGATGTTAAACTAATTGGGCGGTAGTTTTCTGGTTGGGCTCTGTTGCCCTTTTTGAATATTGGGGTTACGTTGGCAAGCTTCCATTCATGTGGCACCTTACTGCTTCTAAGTGATAAGTTGAAAAGTTCAGACAAAGGCTTTGATATTTCATTCTGTAGTTCCTTCAATACACGTGGAGATATTTTGTCTGGTCCTGGTGTTTTATTCTCTTTTAATTTGTTTATTGCAAGCAGTACGTCACGATCGCTAACTGTGATGTCAGTAATTATGTTGCCCTCTTCTATAGGAATGGGGGAAACAGCGGGAATCGTATGTATATTTTCTGTTGTAAATACTGACGCGAAGAACGTGTTAAGAATTTTTGCCATCATAGTTTCATCATCAATGTGCTCTCCGTTATCTGTGATCAAGGGACCAGAGCTACAACCCCCTGTCCCACTACGACCCCTGGCTTGACGTGACTAGTGGCCGACTTAAATGTCCTTTTAGAATACCACAGTCACCGCGTGGCAGACTCTACCTGAGATAGACTTCCGGCCAGCGAAGTGTCTATGACGCAGGTGTTATCGTAATTCATATACCAGTGCCGTCCAGTGTTATACGAGATTGGGAAATTGTAGCAAATTCATTCCTGTGTCCTGAATCATAAGTGTATTTTATGTGCCCTAATTGTTGGGCAAATATTACCATACTTTCTACCAGCCGTTATAGTGACAGATTTCCAGTCAAGGAAAACCTCGTGTTGTGTTGTTAACCCACGGTGGTTGGAGTTACCCTCCAGCCACTGCACTGGTGTATATTTGTCCGGGGGATGGGCTCTTCCCCCCCCCCCCCCCCCCCCCCCCCCCCCCTTCCCCCTGCCGGGGGCGCCCCCCCTTATTTTTGGGGGGGGGGGCGCCGCCCCCCCCCCCCCCCCCCCCCCCCCCCCCCTTCCCCCTGCCGGGGGCGCCCCCCCTTATTTTTGGGGGGGGGGGCGCCGCCCCCCCCCCCCCCCCCCCCCCCCCCCCCCTTCCCCCTGCCGGGGGCGCCCCCCCTTATTTTTGGGGGGGGGGGCGCCGCCCCCCCCCCCCCCCCCCCCCCCCCCCCCCTTCCCCCTGCCGGGGGCGCCCCCCCTTATTTTTGGGGGGGGGGGCGCCGCCCCCCCCCCCCCCCCCCCCCCCCCCCCCCTTCCCCCTGCCGGGGGCGNCCTCTGTCGCCATGCAGAGGACGCCCCCTTGTTTACTTACTGCCACCCTCTGACGGGCTCTCCACCCCGAGCCCGTGCCACACCAGTGTGGCGAATCTTTAAAAAAAAAAAAAAATGTTAACCCATCCCCGGCAAACCCAGCATCTAATGTATTTGTTGATGTATTATTGTCTCTGGGAAGATATTTGTAATACATGGTGTAATAGTCACTGCCTTGTTTTTGTGTCCAGTCCCTTTCCTTCGAGTTACTGACACGGTCTAGAATAGGGACCCGCAGTAGCCTGCGTATTTGAGGGCGAGAAACCGATCCGCAAATACGTAGCATAACAAATACTATATGATTCACAGTTTTACACAGCAGTGTAGATATTTAACTAAGAGAAATATGCTTTTTAAACAGCGCGGGGTGTGTGTGTGTCTGTCCAATGCGCAGAGCCATCTACCGGAATATTTGCTTTGAAAGCACCATTTCTCTTTCTTTCATCTCATCATTTATACCCCTTTCAAAACCAAAGTTAGAAATTGTTTTACAATAATGGGCTTTTCCGATTAGGAAATGTTTCCACTTCATCTCTGCGGAGTTTCCCCCTTGTTTATCCGCTTTGATCGTTCCCCCAAAAATGTTTATATATTTCACATACTTATAGTGAAAGTTGTACGTTGCCTGATTTGTGTTTCAATACATTTATATTTTTTTCCGTTAATACCTACCATTTGATGCCACATTTTACATTCATTATAAAAAAATAAACCACAATAACTTTTATAACTCATATAACTCAAAAACTTTTATACTTGCCAAATATGTATAAGTAAATAAAAGACCGTTTCCAGAGTCCAGACAGCGAATTGTTATTGTTTTGACGGTGAATCGTCCTGACGACGAGTCTCACAACTAACAGACGATAAGGTTTGCCAGTGCTGGACCAGAAAATATTTTTGGAAAAATAGGAAGTATAGTATAAGTAACCAGTGAATACGAGGGAAGATATAGTGCTGCTGCGTATTAGTGTATATCTAGCAGGATCGATTGAGAGACTTCCGTCAGTTACCTGACACCGTCATGGTACGTGGTTTCATAGCAAGTGGTTAGCATAGAGCCAAATTATGTAAATTCTATCTATCTCTCTATCTATTGCCTGACGCCATAATCCCGTAAGGGGTGGCCATTTGACTTTGAGTTATTTGTTTTACGGGGAGGGGCACTAACCCTCCACCAACCCACTTGTTGATACGTAGGGAGCACGTATGGTTTGGTTATATAACTTACTGGCCATATTCTGTACAATGCCTTTTTTTTTCTCTTTTTCCTTTTTTTTAAATAGACTGAGTAGCTACTGGTACTGGCTTCCCATCTTCAAGACAGCACTCACTATGATACACCGCTTATAAGTTTAACTTTTTAAGTACAGTACATGAAAAACTACATTTACCTTACTAGTAGCTGTTAACTTCTGAACAGACCATCTGTCTATCTATCAACAGCCAGATGCCACAATCCCATAAAGGCTGGCCATTTGTCTTTGGGTTAGTTGATTTAGAGGGAGGGGCACTAACTCTCCGTCAAATCATCTTTGTTTTTCGTCCTTCTGTTCCCATACTCAAACTGGAGATGGACGTGTGATGGCTTTTCTCCACTGCTTCCTATCCTGGATTAAATCTTCTCCAATACCCAGTCTTTCCATGTCTTGCATGGCAACACTTTTCCAGGTCTTCTTAGGTCTTCCTGGCGGTCGACGTCCCACCACTTCCAGTTCCTCTGCTATTCTCACACAGCTCCCTTCCTCACTCCTCCTCACACGGCCAAACCATCTAAGCCGCTTCTGCCTCAAGGTGATATCAAGATCCTTCACCCCACATCTTCTGGCTACCTCCTCATTTAAAACTATCCTCCCATCTCACTCCTGCCATGTATCTTAACATTCTATGATCAGTACTCCTCAGAACATTCATCAGTCTATCTGTCAAAGCCTATGTTTCAGCACCATATATCAATTCTGGTCTAATGCAGGCCTCATATATTTTACTTCTGTGTCTCAGTGGTATGTGTTTGTTGACCAGTAGGCTAGCTGTTTCCTTCCACTGTAACCATGCTGATGCCACGCTTGTTCTGACTGATCTCTCCACCCCTGCTACACAGTCCAATATATCTCCTAGACAGCAGAACTGCTGCACTTCCTGTAGTGTGCCCCCCATTCACCTCTAGCGCATCCTCTGCTTCATCTCCCTCCGCCTCTGTTGTTATGCGGACTGGGCAGCAGAAATTTTGCACTCCTCTCAAATTCTGCAGATCTGAACATCTTCTATGGCACCACTTATTACACTCTGTGCACAACAGAGTTCACTCCTACTTCTCTGCCACAGCATCCACAAGGCCATTTTCCTGACTGAGTTCTTTCTACTGGTTTCTTGCCTGTCACCATTACCTTTGTCTTATCCATATTTATTTTCATTCCCCTCTTCTCCATTCCATTTTTCCATCTATTAAGTATTTCCACCACTTCTTCCTTAGTCTCCGCTGTCAGCACTAGGTCATCAGCATACAGCAATTCCTGTCAAACCATTTGTCAATATGTAGGGAACATGTATGGGTTGGTCTTATGGTTATCACCCAGCACTTCAAAATTAATGGTTTCCGGGCTTACAGGAAACCACTATGTTTGTCACTCAATGTAAAGCCACCTGAAAAGAAAAGTAATACAAAAAGACTGGAAAGATGGGAGAAATTGGAAGAGAGGATTTCCATTCTATAGACTGGAAAGATGGGAGAAA
>JAGKTI010020512.1:0-16280 GCA_018397915.1 Birgus latro | reverse complement strand
ATCCCCGCTTGACAGCAGGTAGAGGAATGTCTCCCACATATGCCTACCAAAAATGACCCATGAAACTTGAAAATTGTGCAAATTATGACCCTTGCAATTGCGCAACCCGTACGTTGATGGGTCTAACTGTGACAAAACGTTGCGACGTACCCATACGTCGATGGTATGCCTCGGGTTAATAACCAGGGGCTTTGGCCGCAATGGTTGATAGGCAAAAAAAAAAAAAAAAACACTAGGGAGGCAGCTGAGATCTGGCTCAACTCAGTAGCAGAATGACTCTGTTTTATCTCTTTTTGCCGACTTCACCTTGGCCTTGTGTTAGTGCTGTGTTGGTTGTGTGTTAAATTTAAGCTAGTAGAGGTTAAGTTAGGTGATGGGATATTAATCTCAAATAATAAAGTTGTGACTATACTTTGGATGTATTATTAAATCTTTCCATTAAGGAGTAAGTCACTTGAGTAATAAGAAGAACCTAAGTCACTGATAAGATATAAAATTTAGAATCCTGTAATTGATGGCCATCATGTTTTACTCTCAATGGCTATGACTCAAGCTTGTGATAAATTCATATCCCCCTATGACTACCTCAATTCTGACCAAAAAGGTTGTCACAGGATTTGGGAGCCTGTCCGGGATCTTACTCACATCTCGTAAGAAAGCACACACAAAGTCTGGCTAAAGGATTCTCTAGTACAGTAACATCGCATGTATCATCTCTCTAGGGTCAGTTCGGTACTTTCCCACGTCTCAACTCTCTTTCGTCCCGTGATCAATACGGACGAATTTGCTCAGCAAATCGTGATCTTATATCATTACTGACTTATTGAAATTCACATCTTAGTCTTTCCCATTCACTTCAAGTATCCGAGACATAAGGGCCTTGTCCTGGTTAGCATAACCATTGTGGGGTTATTTGAAGAGGTCTACTCAGCAAGTCATCATAAGTCACGCCTTGCTCATTTTGAGTCCCATATCACGCTACTTTTTAGCGGGATATTCCTTTTTATACGATTTATCTAGTGTGTATACCCATGGTCTTTATTGCCTGGTGCTAGAAAGGTATTATATCTTATCTTATCTCATCTAGTGCATAAAGCTTTCACCTCTCAGTATGTCTTTTGATGCAAAACAATTTGAGAATGATCCTGCAGATAAGCTTAGTAAGCTTAAATATGCTACTAGGGTTACTTGTATTATTTACTGTATAGATGGGCTATTTCTTTTATTACTTCACTGACGCGTCACCAGCGACTTGAACTTGTAACTGACCATTTGGTGAAGAAGGACTTAAGTAAGGAGTCAGACCTACACCCAGAAGACGGTGATTCGGAGGACGGAGCGAAAGAACCGCCTGTAGAGCGAAGCAGCTCTCTTGAACGAATGCGTTTGAAGGCCCAAGAAAACGAAAAGCAAAGGCAAGAAAACGAAAAACAAAGACAGCACGAATTAAGACTGGCCTAAACTCAGCCTTTATCTTCCAACAGCCCTCCTCACGAATTTGATCTGTCCAAAAACATTAAACTCGTTCCCTCTTTCGTCGAGTCAGACCCAGATGGGTATTTTCAGCTATTTGAGAAAACTGCTCATCACTTGAAATGGCCATCTGATCAATGGGTATGGTTACTACACCCCAAACTGACAGGGAAGGCAGCTGAAGTTTTTCTTACTCTCTCTTTAGAAACCAGCGACTATGAGACTATTAAGTCAGGTAGTCTGGATGCTTATTCCATCACAGTAGAATGTTTCAGACAATCTTATAGGAATCTCTCCGAAGCTCCCCAGTCCACCTATGCTGAATTCGCAGTTAAAATCTTAAAGGCTTATGATCAGTTGTTAGAAAAGGCTAAGGTAACTACTATGGAAGGAGTTAGAAATCTTTTGGCAATGGAAGAGTTTAACAGAAGATTACCTCATCATGTAATGCTTTACCTTCCTGACAAAAAAGAGACTGATCTATTGAAGGCTGCCAAACTGGCTGATGAGTATTCACTCATTTATAAGTCTGGGAGTCCTCGGACTCAGCAAAAACTTGTGAACTCCTCCTCTGATAACAAATCTGTGACCCCTTCAAGTTCTCGTCCCTCCGGCTCCGTTATGAAAAAGAATAACCCCTTGTTCTGTCTTTATTGTAAGAAGGAAGGTCACAGTATTATGTACTGTAAAGACCCCAAGTGTCGTCAGTCCAAGCACTATGTACCTTTTACCTTAGTGTAAAATCCGAAACAGCCCAGAGACCAGTGAAACCTGAAACTCCTCAGAAACCAGTTAATCATATTGTGAATTCAAACTCTGGGGATGATTCTTTTGCTCAGTTTGTTTCCGGGGTCATGTATCACTAACTAGTAAGTCTCCTCAATTTCCATTCAAAATCCTCAGAGACACAGGCGCTTCCCAAAGCCTGTTGTTGCGAAAGTGTTTGCCGGGTGTCGAAGGAAATGCCACGGGGGATCAGGTTCTGCTAAGACACCTAAACTCCTCGTTACCTGCTGTTGATTTGGTAAGGATCCATCTTAAGAGTGATCTTGTTCAGGGAGATGTGACAGTAGGGTTGATTGATGATCTTCCAACAAAAGAAGTAACACTGATATTGGGTAATGATTTAGCAGGTGGTTTAGTGGTATCAAGTGTTCGAGTCCGAAGTGTTCCAATGGACGTTTCTCTCCTACCCTTGGCAAGGAACAACCTGACTTGTTTCTAGTATGCGTGGTGATGCGCTCACAAGTACAGGCTGAAGAAAACACTGTAATGCTGTAATTTTGTATGTAACATAAGTAATAGAAGTGTAATATAAGTTAGTCTAAGTATAATGTAAGTGTAATATATGTGTAATTTACTTTAGTCTATGTATGGTGTAAGTGTAGTTCTGGACCCTGTTTAAATCGATGCAATGTATGGGAAGTGGACCTTGAATTTCATTTTTTGGGCTTGATCTTAGTTGAAGTGTAGTAGGGGAGTAATACTGTTAACATGTAAGACCGTGTGGAGCGGGTTGGACGCGCAAATTCATGTCTGTTTTTGATAAAGAGGCGAAGAAAGTTGATTCGAGACTAAAATTCGCGATGAGTTGTATTTACACTTGGAATTCAGGATTTTGTAGTTGAGTTTGTGTTTATCATCTTGTTGTACTAAATAACAATGTCTAAGAGCTTAGGTAAAGTCTGATTATTGATTATGGTCATTGATAGCCGCGAAATTAATTTATTTTTCACTGTCGCTAGATCATGTAGGCCAGAACAAAGGCGATGCCTGATATCAATTATATCAATGCGTGAGTTTAGGCATCGTTTAAACTGTTAGACCTATGTTACTGCCACAAAATTTAAATCATCATAAGTTAATTTGTCTTAGTAGAGGAGAGTGAAAATTCCTTGTTGCAAGTTCCTTGATGATTGTATAATAAGTTAACTGTAGAGTAATAAGTCGAAGCCAGAACCGTTTGTAAGAACATCGTGGGATTCCCGGAGCGTCCTTGCCGCAAGCCGTCACTTCGAGCTGTGATTTCATAGTAGACGGACGTTCCACAGGTATGGTCTAGAGTAAATTCACTGTATTTCCCCCCATACGTCACAATAATTAGTTTTCATGCTAACTATATATAAAGTAAGTTGTCTTATAATATTTTCCAATACCTTTATATGACTTCGAGTTATGATTTCATAGTAGATGGACGTGTCCACAGATGGTGTGGCGTCATGAGGTCGGGGTACTGTCTGGGTAATGTCTCGCAGTCCTAATTGCCAATGCCCTTACACAATTCCACTTAGTTCATTTCTTATACATAGTTGTCGAATATGATGGCGAATGGTCCACTTAGTAAAGCCCTTTATTCATAAAGTGTAATATTCTGGTGAGATATGGAGTCTTGTATTTCTCAATCATGCAGGGTATTGCTAGCGCTGTGACATTATATATAAAAATATACCTGGGCATCTGATAATTTTACATAGATATGTCATATTGTGAAAACCCATGGAAAATTGGGGTGATTATATTGAATATAGAGTAAACTGTGTAACAAGTTGTAAACCTGGGAAATACTACGAGTCCTTTTGAAACCGTGGTTTATGTAAGTCTCTCCTGAGTTTGTAATTTTCTTTTTCACATGTGAACCTCGGATTGAGTTAAGAGGTCGAGTTGAGTGTATTCTTAATGTATGTATGTTATGTAGCGGGCGAGTAATTCTTCTGTGAGCAGTATAATCAACATCTTGTTGTGTGTAAAGCCCAAGGTACTTCAGTGGTGGTATTCTTTCGTATAATTACTTTGTACCATGATATGTGAGTCAGGTGATTATAATCTGTGGAGAAGAGAGTATTAATTCTCTCAGATAATCTGGTGGTATCAGAGACTGAAGTATTACTATGTTCTAGATACTATTTCTTGTTCGAAGGTTATTTCATTTTATGTATATTAAGGATAGTAATATAGTTAATTATACTTTTCGTATGTGTTTGGTCTAAATTCCTCTGGGAAGTTGATTATGAGATTGAGTGGCCTGCAAGGCATGTTACTATCTATAAAATCCACGCTCTCATATTTTTTTTCTCACGCTACCCTGTTTACTGTCCTAGGCCTCATTGTCTCCTCTTTCACTGTACGGGACTAATATCTTTTATTACTTTTTTTTTCCTGGCAATCGCTGGGTGGTGGCAGCATACCAAATTAATTCTACTACTACCTGATGGTATTTCTTCCTAGTGTAATCAATTAACGAGGCCTTCTTTAATATCTCTAGGATATCTTCTTTGGCAGTAATCAGTAAACATCGAATAAATTCATTCAGTCAAAGTACCGCCCATACACTGGTGGCTAATGCGGTGATATTCAGGAAGATTATATTCATTTTAAGGGAACCTAAAATTGGCGTCCTTACACTGGTGTTACAGCGGTGTGATATTCCATAAATTCTATGAGTGCTAAAATTGTCAGCGTGACAACACCACTGACGTAACTAATCCTCAAGTTGATTTTGGTTCACAAGTTCTCTCTAAGGATAATTTAATCTTGGTCCAAAGTCAAGATAACACTCTAGTTTCTTGCCGTAGTCAAGCTATGAGTTCAAAGGAGGCTGTGGCAAAGATCCCTGGTTTCTATTATGTCAATGGTGTACTAATGCACCTATACAGAATACCTCGTTTAACTTCAGCTGATGCTTGGGCTTCTATAACTCAGGTTGTTGTTCCTTGTACACTGAGGCAATCACTACTTGAACTCAGTCATGATGGCGCCAGTGGCCTCTTGGGTATATATAAGACCTACTACAAGATTTTGGATCGCTTTTATTGGCCAAACCTTAACCCGCCGAGTCCCGACCGTTTTTTTTACCCAGCCTACCCCCAGATCCTGACCGATTTTCGACTTTTCGTTTTTTGGCTGAAACCTTCGCTTTTGGTGGGAAACATCGAAAATTCATAGTGAAATCGCGATCCTGAGGTAAAAAAAATGTTGATACAGGTGTCACTCAAACTTACGTTTTCCTTCTTTTTCAGGGTACCTGGCTAAGAAAACGAACTGTGGAAGGGTTGACTAATTCAAACCACTTTAAATTACATATTTATTTCATTTATTTGGTACGAATTTATGCGTAGTAAAAGTCTATAATGGTTTTCACACAATAATATAGGCGTTTATAAGCATTGTTCACTTACCCAAAACCCCAGCATATGGCACCTTCCTTTACGACATTACCACCTCATCACTCCTGTTTGTTTCTAACTCTAGCATCTTTGTTTCTTTGTTCTCCACCTCAGGAATCACTTTCACCGTGAATTTCGTCATTAGAGAGACCGTGGGGCAACATACCTTTACTGGCTGGGTTACTGCTTACAGGTGAATTGCCCAGTGTGGGGGGAGGGGGGAAGGGGGATTAGGAGGGGCCAGGCAGTAACCCCGCTTGACAGCTGGTAGAGGAAGGTCTCCCACATATGCCTACCAAAAATCACCCGCGAACGTTGAAAAATGTGCACACAATGGGCCTTGCAATTGCGTGACGTACGATGTGTACATCGTCGGGTCTGTCCACGGAAAAAAGTAGCGACGTACATCGTACGTCGATGGGACTCGGCGGGTTAATAATGATGTAAATAGGTTTCTACAGACTTGTCATGTTTATCAGCTGGTAGGCAAAGTTAACCAACCTATACCTCCAGCTCCCCTTCAACCTATTCCAGTATCATCTGACCCTTTGGAACGTATCACCATAGATTGTGTGGGATCCTTACCGTGCACCAAAAAGGGAAACTAATACATCTTGACAGTCATGCGTCCAACAACCCGTTACCCAGAGGCATTTCCCTTGTAGAACATCCGTGCAAAGACTATAGTTGCACATCTTACTTCAGTGTTCACTTGGGTTGGTATTCCTCAAGTAATTCAATTGGACAGAGGGTCCAACTTTACTAGTAAATTATTTTCAGAAGTGCTTGACGACCTTGGCATCCAACAAAAGCTGTCCAATGCTTATC
This sequence comes from Birgus latro, assembly GCA_018397915.1. Classification (NCBI taxonomy): domain Eukaryota; kingdom Metazoa; phylum Arthropoda; class Malacostraca; order Decapoda; family Coenobitidae; genus Birgus; species Birgus latro. The sequence continues at coordinate 9,816 of JAGKTI010020512.1, read as the reverse complement.
CTCCCAAATCCCAAGGTGTATTGGAACGCTGGCATCAAACCATGAAAGTAATGATGCGTAAGTTCTGCCTTGAGCATGAACGGGACTGGGATGATTCTTTATAGATTGTTGTTTGCTCTTTGAGAGGCAAAACAAGAAAGTTTGGGATTTTCTCCTTTCCAACTCCTGTATGGAAGACAGGTACGTGGCCCATTGAAAGATGTTAAAGACAAATGGCTAAGTAATGACGATGCAGCTCAAGAAACTGTGTCTAGCTATGTTTCAAAATTACACAAAACACACTTAGAAATGCGTACATTTGCTCAACAAAACTTAGCTCAATCTCAGCAGAAGATGAAAGAAAAGTTTGTCTCAAAGCCCAAGGTTCGAAAGTTCAAGGTAGGAGAAAAAGCACTAGCTTTCATTACGAGTAATACCAACCCACTGTCTGCTAAGTTTTCTGGCCCATATAAAATATCAAAAGTACTCTTAACCCGCCGAGTCCCGACTGATTTTTTACGCAGCCTACCCCCAGAACACGACCGATTTTTTACATTTTGTTTTTTGGCTGAAACCTTCGCTTTCGGTGAGAAACATCGAAAATTCATAGTGAAATCGCGATCCTGAGGTAAAAAAAATGTTGATACAGGTGTCACTCAACCTTACGTTTTCCTTCTTTTTCAGTGTACCTGGCTAAGAAAACGAACTATGGAAGGGCTAACTAATTCAAGCCACTTTAAATTGCGTATTTATTTCATTTATTTGGTACGAATTTATATGTAGTAGAAGTCTATAATGGTTTTCACACAATAATATAGGCGTTTATAAGCATTATTCACTTGCCCAAAACCCCAGTATATGGCACCTTCCATTATGACATTACCACCTCATCACTTTTGTTTGTTTCTACCTCTAGCTTCTTTGTTTCTTTGTCCTCCACCTCAGGAATCACTTTCACCGTGAATTTCGTCATTAGAGAGACACTGGGGCAACATACCTTTACTGGCTAGGTTACTGCTAACAGGTGAATTGCCCAGTGTGGGGGGGAGGGGGAGGGAGGGGGGGTTAGGAGGGGCCAGGTAGTATCCGCACTTGGCAGCAGGTAGAGGAAGGTCTCCCACATATGCCTACCAAAAATCACCTGCGATTGTTGAAAAATGTGCACACAACGGACCTTGCAATTGCGAGACGTACGGTGCACGTCGTTGGGTCTGTCCGCGGAAAAAAGTAGCAACGTGCATCGTACGTCGATGGGACTCGGCGGGATAAGTAACAACTATATTATAGATACACCTGATAGAAGGAAGTCCCAACAGCTAATCCATATAAATCGCCTTAAGAAATATCATTGTAGAGAAGCAGAGGAGGAGGGTGCCTCCAACATTGCGTGTGTAAATAGTAGCCCTAAGGAAAAAGATGAGGATCCCATACCTTCAAGGTCCTCCCTTAAGAATTCTCATATTTTGTCAGATGTTTCTGAACATTTTGGTAATCTTTCTCTTGAGCTTCAGCAAGAACTAATGTCGTACTTTAGGAAATATTCAGAATTGTTCACAGATTTCCCCAAGAAGTGCTCCTATATTCAACACGATATTGAACTGGTTCCTGGAACTCTCCCCATCCGTCAATCGGCTTATCGGATGGGACCTAAGAAGACCGAATTGCTGCAAAATGAAATAGACTACCTTCTGCAGAACGACTTGGCCGTTCCCAGCTGTTCTCCATGGGCATCTCCTTCCATTTTGGTGCCAAAAGAAGGAGGCAGAGTAAGGTTCTGTACCGATTATAGGAAAGTTAATCTTGTGACCATTCCTGATGCTTATCCTCTTCCTAAAGTGGATAACTTATTGACAGCATGGGACAGGCAAAGTTTGTTTCTAAACTCGATCTCCTTAAGGGGTATTATCAAATCCCTCTTACCCCTAAGGCACAGAAAATCTCTGCTTTTATTACTCCTTTTGGGTTGTATGAAAATACTGTAATGCCTTTTGGCTTATGTAACAGCCCCAGTACATTCCAAAGGACCGTGAATGGTCATCAGAGACCTCCCCGGAGTCTGTGCCTATCTGGACGACATTCTTGTGGTAGCCGACGACTTGGAACAACATCAGAACAGGCTGGAAGGGGTATTAAAATCTTCGACAGAATGGAATTTGACAGTTAACTTGTACAAATATACATTTTATTCATCTTCTGTCACTTATCTAGGACATGTGGTAGGAAATGGATTGGTTCGACCTAAGACAGCAATGTAGAGGCAATTCTATCATTCCCACTCCTACTAATAAAAGGCAAGTTCCATGTTTTTTGGGCATGGCTGGATTTTACAGTAAGTTCTGCCCCAACTTTGCATCTATCTCTATGCATTTAACCAGACTAACAAGTGGGAAATGGGATGATAACTGTCAGATTGCCTTTGATTCACTTAAAGATTTTATTACCCATGAACCTATGTTGAAATCTCCCAATTTTGCCTAACCCTTTATATTACATGTTGACGCGTGTGAAACGGGAACTGGAGCTATATTACTGCAACCGCAACCTGATGATGGACTTCTGCACCCCATCTGCTACCACTCGACCCAGCTCAAACCACACCAACGAGCCTACAGCTTTATGGAAAAAGAGCTGTTGGGCATCATCAACGCCCTGCAGAAGTTCGAGTGCTACCTTTATGGTGTGCGACCTGTGATCGTCTACACAGACCATAATCCTCCGACATTTCTGCAAAAGGTGCTACACACGAATCAGCGTCTCCTCTACTGATCTCTACTTCTCCAGCGTTACCCATTGGAAATCCGACACATCAAAGGAGTAGAGAACGTCCTGGCTGACACCCTGTCCCGGGCCAGAGCAACCTTGTCCATCCCAACATCCTAACAAGACTTCTGCATTAGAAGCCTTGGTTTCTGAGGGGAAGGTGTTACGTACCTAGCACCTCCTCTCACCTCTCCATGTGTCAGGGTGGAATTCATTAACGAGGCCGGCAACAAAACAGCAAATTATGAAGCGAAGCCTGCCCAAGTAAACTACCTCACGCCACCCATGCTGGAACCAATCATCATGAAGCCGGTTGATGAGTGGGAGGGGCTCCAGTCAACACCTCTGCTTTATAGACGGCTCCACACCACTAGGGATGCAGCTGAGATCCGGCTCAACTCAGTACCAGACTGACTCTGTTTTATCTCTTTTTGTTGACTTCACCTTGACCTTGTGTGTGTTAGTGCTGTGTTGGTTGTGTGTTAAATTTAAGCTAGTAGAAGTGTTAAATTTAAGCTAGTAGAAGTTAAATTAGGTGATGGGATATTACTCATTAAGTTGTGACTTTACTTTTGTTGTATTAGTAAATCTTTTCATTAAGGAGTAAGTCACTCGAGTAAGAATAAGAACCTAAGTCACTGATAAGATATAAAATTTAGAACCCTATAAATCATAGATATCATGTTTTACTCTCAATGGTTATGACTCAAGCTTGTGATAACTTTGTATCCCCCTATGACTACCTCATTTCTGACCTATGAGGTTGTCACATTTCACTTTCATTTGCTTTCACTTATTTCGTTTTTCCTTTGGATGCCAACATCACAAATGAATCAGAGAAACAAACTGGAGCTAAAGAACATAAGGAGGGTACACTGTACTACCTCTGGTGATGACAATACGCCTGCTGCCCTGCACACCCAATGGCGGGGTTGGATCACAATGTGTGGGCGGCTCCTAGCTAGTATGGAGTAGTGTGACAGCGAGAGAAAGCGTGAGCATGAGTCACTTCTGTAATCGGATGGATTGCAGTGTTACGTTTCTCGGTTATTGCCTGGGAGAACGCTTAGTGCTATTCGTGGGGGTATCCCCCAGGGAGTTGTACAGTATATGTATGTCATGATGAAGGACGTCACTGAACTTCAATGGCCACGTCTCTGTACAAGTAAGAGTGTGTGTGTGTGTGTGTGTGTGTGTGTGTGTGTGGAGAAATGCCAGAAATGCCGCTATTCCTCGAAGGTCTTGTGATAGTAGGGCAGTGGTTCTCAAATTTTTTGCCACTGTTACTCCTTAGAACACCAAGACAGGCTGTTATACCCAATCCCACTTAAGCTGGAAGAAGAAGCAGGTACTGGTAATGTATTTTCCAAGTGATTATACAAGCAACAGAAAGAAGTCTATATGTGGTTTCCAACTACATTAAGACTTCCAGTAGAACATAATTTTGACCAGATTTCTGGTGTGGTGGATGAAACAGTTTTGTTCTTAATCAGTTTTACTAAGTGTGGCTCAGTTACAGAAAATACGCATTGCATGTCTTAGTAAGTTAACTTTTTTTTCTTTTTTTTCACAGAAACACTCACTTCACAGTTGTATGTAGTTGCAAAAGGCAGCTACATTCAGCTCTATCCAGAAAGTGATCAGATCCCTCTCATGCTAATCTTTTTTATCGTCTAATAAAGAAGGAAAAGAAAAAATCATTGAGCAATATTTTACCAATATTATCCCCTTGTAAAAACAAACTTACCCCTTGAGGGTAATTACCTTTAGGTTAAGAAGGGCTGTAGCAGTGAGTGGCCTCATTGAAAAAGGGGGCACTCGAATCTGCACAGAACAATGTCTCATGTGCCCATTGAAACATCCAGGAACTGTTTAAGCGCTTGTACCGGGCATAGAGGATGGTGGACAGCACTTATTCTACAGGCTGGGATTGTGAGAGGAGCAAGCTTGAAGTGTTCTTTCTCTTGGTTTACTAGCGACCTTGGAGATGGGAAGAGGGACACTACCAAATCATCCTGTGCAAAGATAGTGCATGCTGGGAACAGTGCACAAATCTGAGACAGTCCCTACCCTGCGTTTCCTCTGTACCAAATTCGATAGAAATGACAGGACCAGGGCCTCTGTTATTAAAAGGTCTCCATGTTCCGCTCAGAAAGGGAGGAAAGCTGTCCAGAGGGATTGGTGGAGGAAGCCCATAATGTTTGTAGCATATCCTCCAAGAATTCAGCGGAGGTTAGAACTTGCAGGAAAAATTCCATGCGTAAAGATTCAGTGCTGATTGGAGCTTCTCTGTTAGGGGGTTGGTGAGGCATGCCTTCCCCAAAGGCAATGGGTTGGGGCATACCCTTTGCAGCACTCTGATACTAAGAGCAGATTTCTCCCAGACAAAACTGAAATTGCTAACTACGTTTAGGAGAACTATGGACGCAGGTGAGGGAAACAGATATATGAATGTCCACATCATCCAGTCCTCCTCTACTGCATTCGGGCCACCTGTTGGTATACAGTGCATCTTGGAAGGGCGGAGCAGTAACTGCATCTTGTTTTTCGTGACAAAGAGGTCCACCTGCAAGTGGCCCTACCTGAGAACAAGTAAGTAGATTATACTCCTTTAGAGAGTCCATTCAACTAAGGCCAACTTAAACCTGGAGTGTGCATTGGGCCTCTGGCTTTTCTACCCAGAAAATTCTGAGTCACCAGGTCTTAACGGTGATGGTGAGCGAGCCACTGGATTTGATTCGTCTGTTACAGGAAGGGCTCAGACCTTGATGTGCCATAATATTTGATGCAATGCATTGCCATTTGGTTGTCCCTTTCAACTACCCTTAAAACTCCTGACAACTATGTGCTTGATACGCTCTGTCTCTGTCCAGGCCCCAGGATGTTGGCACCCCTACCATGATGGCATGCCCCAGCCCAAGTTTTAGGCATTGGTTATGATCGTGAGCTAAGGAAATCTGGCACCATCCATCATCAAAGCAGTCTCCTGAGGCTGGCATGGATAGGATGGAGCATATCTCGAGTGCAGCTTCCTTTCTACTTGGATTACCTTTACTTCCCATTGTAGGTGGCAGAAGCACAACCTTCCAAGGGTAAGAACATCTGCTAAGTTCAGTGCCCACAGCAGTGACTCCCCACGTCTCCATGACTTCAGGTTGGCGTGAAGTGTCCTAAACAAATTTTCCCTAAGGCAACATGCACTGTCCGGGGAAAGGCGCATTCATACTTGCCTGCTGTCCTACTCCAGACCTAACCAGATTACTTGCTTCACAGAGGTCAAGAATGATTTTCCATATTGATTTTGAAGCCGAGCTCTCCAGCTGAGTTGATTTTTAGCGTGTATTTTCGGGACACTCCTCCTTGGTAGCTGCTGTGAGAAGCCAGTCATTGAGATACATTAATACATTGACCACCTCTGACACCAGATGACACAGCAGCACCTTTCTAAGTCTGATGAAGACACGAACTAGGCAAAGACTGATAGGCCAGCATGTTGACTGGTAAATGAGGAAGCCCTGTGGAGCTGTGCTTGTTGTGTGACACTCCTTTGCTATTGTTAAGTTTTGAGAAGTGGGGGCCTTGTCATGCTGGATGTGTTCAGTGACGAAAGGCTGGTGCCATGTCATCCAATGTGGTACACTCGGAGGGCTTATAGTAATGAGAAGGTGACCTACACTGCTCGAGAGAGAGATTTAATCAGAGGGCAGGCGGTGTATGGTACATGGGAGACAAGCACATGCCTCCTCTACGTATGTATCCAGGACCTGGTTAGGAGAAGAATGAGCCTCCCAGATGATCGCTTCCCTGCGCGTAGGGTCTGTTATTATGAATGCCTTGCTTCTAGCATTAATACTTTACTTCAGTGTCTGCAATGGAGATTGCTAGCAAGTTATTTCAACTATTGTTAAAACTGGGTCATCGGTACCAGTGCAGAACCTGAGTAGTTAACTTGGTGACGGGAGCTAAGCTCCTGATAGATGAGCAGTGATGACAGTTTTGCTGCTCATCAATGACACAGGGAATTGGATAGGCATGACCCTGTGGAGAACTTTCTGAGAGTCAGGCCACTCCTCCAGACATGACTGGACTGCTAGTGACAGCGTGAGGGCAAACTACTCTGAGGAAACTGACCCTTTCCACATGTCGTGGTAGTAGTGTTCCCACTTGGCTCAGGAAAAAGAAGGCATCACCATTGATGCTGAGAGTGTTGTCCTCCAAAGCCATCAGTTGCACGATGCTGTCTTCTTCAGTGGAAGGTACAGCAGTCACTGCATCACTGTAGACATCTGTGATGAGTGTGGCATTGGTCGTGAAAGGCCCTGCTCATGCTTGCACCTCCGGGAACCAGATGGTGGGGAACTGGATTTCCATGGTTTCTAGCACTGTTAAGACCCAGCATAATTCGATGTCCTGTCATTCTAGAAACGATTTGTCCAAATGTTCCGTGAGGGTTTTGATGGATGAAACTTGCTCAAACAGCTTCCACCTCTTCAGGACTAACTGCCAGTTTGGCTATCTCGTTCTCCTGGTTCCCTTCCCGCTGTGAATGTAAGGGTGTGTAGATATTTAAAGAGTGTTGGGGACTGCTCCTCTGCTGGACCGGATAACCCGGTAAATGACGAGAGTCCTGGGATAAGGAAAGGGAGGACAGTGACGAAAAGGAACTTAGGGAATACCAGCGTCTAGTAAGTGGAGGAGTGGAGACATGGGTGTAGGGTGATGTGGGTCAGTGAGCTGAGAGAGACTGAATGGTCGTAGCAATCGAATTCTTCCGTCGCCCTCTGCTCCGGGGATGGTTAGTGGTCGTGAGTGAGGTGTCTGCTATGGTCAGGCAGACAGTGTAGTGGGTGGGTGAGGGGTGTCTTGGCCTTTGTTCGTCTATCTCGATGCTCTGAATGGCTGGAAAAACCAGGTGATGAATTTCCTGGTCGATACCCCATATGCTTGGGCATCCTCAGAGGCAGTGCTGTTACGCCTCCACCTGTGGTTACTGGTCTACCCTCCAACTGTGCCTCATTAGACCGGGCAGAGGTGTAGAAGGATGGGGCTGTCCCTGGACATCCTTCATTGGCAGAAACCAAGTTTCCTAGCCATCTCACTATCCTCTCATGCCAGACTGCATCCTCCATGGTGAGCTCCCCGATGCAAGGGGTCACTTGACATGGTGGCGGGGCTTGAAGCGTGGTTGGCGGCGCCACCTACTTTGGGGGCGTGCCTACCTTTGTAGGGTTCGGCATTTTTCGGCCTCGTGGACCAAGCATCCCCTACATCACTAGTGGAGGAGGCCTGTTGGTGATGCTAGTCCCTGTCCACTTGCCATCTAGGACGGGACTGTTGCCTCCCCACGTGTTTGCCGTGCGTGGAGTCCCATAATGCTGGGAGATGGGAGTCCTGGAGGTTGAGCGATGCTGCACGATGCACCCTGCAGGTAGCAATACACCTCTTTGGTCCCTTATTCTGGCTAGACGGATGGCCTGGTTGGGCCCGACCAGGTCAATCGGCTGGTCATACGTTGGCTAGGGTCAAGTGGGCACTGGGGGACCTGGTGGCTCCTATCGTCCTGGAGTCACCCTTGCCCGGGTCCCCTGGTGGTTACCCGCGTATACTCTCCCGCTACCTCTGGGGTCGCCAGTGGTGTTCTCCCTGGCACATGACCTCCCCTTGTTGGGCTCCATGGTGGGTGGAGGGGTGGGGGAATGATGTTTATAAACTGATCTATGGCAACTACAGGGAAAAACTCGGCTGACGACTCAGGCTCTGTCCCTGGACACTCTTTAATGACCTTGGAGCCTTGCCAGGCCACTGGTGAAGGTCCTCCTCTGCCCCAGCGTTCAGCTGGGACTGGGAGGCGTTCGCATCGGGTTGGTCCGGTTCTGGGGTTCGGCCTTGATGACACAGTGCCCACATCATCCGCGAAGTATCTAGTGCTGAAGCCCTCTTTGGGTGGGTCGGTGTTAGATGTGGACATTTTTGATGTGTACCGTGCTATTCTTTCTGCCTGTGGAAGGGAACCCAAAATGTCTACTCAGGGGGATGGAAGCATCCTTCTTGAGGTGTCCTCCCCAGAGGAGAGTTCCCAGTTAATGGCCATAACTTCCATCTCTGGTGTCGGTATTTCCTGCATCCCACACACTACATTTAATCAAAGTAAGGGTGTAATTTATTCGCGAGATCTTCTCCGATACTCTGAGGAGAAACTGTTGGAAGAACTGCAGTCATCAGGTTTGGTGAAGGTTGATCGCTTTCAAAAGAAGATTGATGGCGTTTTAACCCTAACTCTGACATTGTTCCTGACTTTCAACAGATTAAAGTTGCCTACACATGTGAAACTGGCATGGCTGTCACTTTCTGTGAAGCCTTATGTGCCAGCCCCAAAGCGCTGTTTCCACTGTCAGGGTTATGGGCATGTCGGCTGTTTTTGCCGCCGTGCACAGGCTGGCCTTCCGGGTGTTTGTGTGTCCTGTGGTGACCCGAGTCATACCGGTGACTGTCCAGGACCCCTTAAATGCTTCCACTGTGGAGGACCTCATGCTGTATCTTCACGAAACTGTCCTAGGTACTGCCTGGAGAAGGAGATCTTGACCATTCGCACATGCAAGAAAGTTTCATTTCCAGAAGCAAGGAAGAGGGCCCAGACTTTCTTCTTCCAACCCGGGGTCACTTATGCTTCTGTCCTATCTGAAGCACCTGTACATCGTTCGATGACCCAAAAGTTACCTCGACCCAATAAAGTGCTCACTTCCACATCTTGATTGCAGAATGCTGTCCCCAGAGATAACATTGCACATGAGAATGGTGCTCACCACCCCTCTACTTCGACTGTTTCCACCCCCACTTCGGTGGCTGATGGCTTGCACACTTCTGTGGTGATCAAAGATGTCCACGTGACCAAACGTCTTCTCCCATTTTACCCAGTAAGCCTGTGTCGCACCGCTGCCCAGGTGTCGTTACGGAATTTCTCGGGAATATATTCTCCCGTATTTAATAGTGAATGGTAACGTGGTCAAACCGCCTCGACACTGGCAACGCGCGACATGGGGGACTTCACTAACACGCCACTATACACATGTACTTAGA
>JAGKTI010020511.1:0-16281 GCA_018397915.1 Birgus latro | reverse complement strand
TGGGGTATATTGAAGGATTGTTCAGTATATTGACGATTTTCTGTTTACGGCCGCAGGGGTTTTTACAATTACTGCTGTCAATATTATTGATCGTGTGTGGGGGCCTTAAGCCAGTCAATTTTATAGAAGTTCAAAGCATGGAATCGTAGTCAGTCATGTTCAAAAATGCCACTCAAAGCTTCAGATCTAAGCGAATCATTTTGATGGGTGAAGTTGAAAGCCTCGATTCTTAGCCATTTTCAAACACGTGATTTAAATATTTTTTCGAGTCGGGGATTCAAGAGATGGTTCGTAATCGGATTGTTCTGGATCCTACATTTTTTGGCACAAGGGTGAATCCAGAATTTTCGAACTGGGAGGGATAGATAGATTGATAGATAGGTAGAGAGATTGATAGGTAGGTAGGTAGGTAACAGAAATAAACAGATTGGTAGATATGGACAGACAAATAGGTAGACAGACAGACAAAAGATAAATAAGTAGGTTAACAGATAAACATAGGTAGATATACACAGACAAGTAAACGGGTAGATAGATGGATGAATAAATACATAAATTAACCCCTTCCTTCCGATGACGCAAGTTTAAATTTATGCTTGCTTTTGCCACGATTTTTCTATCCATAGCACTTCTTCGTGACTAGCACCAATTACCATACTCCTTTCACCATAACTTGGCCTAATTTTCGACCGTTTGCATTGACAGTAAGGCAATACTACGGCTCTACATTCTTTAAATAGCACTTCTTCGGGACTAGCATATATAATTTACTGCTGCTGATCTATACTAAGCATGAAAACATGGATAGATGGCAGTTTTAGGACTAATTTATCATTATTATTATTATTATTATTATTATCAGTTATTCTCCTCCTCTTCCTTATCATCATCATCATCGTCGTCGTCGTCGTTATCACATTATCATTTTCCTCCACCTCATATTATTATTATTATTATTATTATTATTATTATTGCTCATGAACCACGTGGACTGCAGTGGCTATTTTGCACCTCCTTTCGGGGCCTAGGGAGGGATTTGGGGGACATTTTACTAACTAGCCAGTTATATCATTCCCAGCAGCCAAAATTCTCGATAATAGCACCAGGAAAATACAAATGAACTCGAAATGAAGCGGTTTCGTAGGCAAATTACCCAGACAAAGACATTAATTAATTCCCTTTAGCATGAGGACACATTTTCCTTGTATTTCTTCAGTTCTCAGAGGATGCGTTTCATCCTGTAACCATTTTGTGGGTCATTTTCATACATCAGTGTTTTGGAGCAAGTGTTGTTAGATTTCAGCTAGTTTAGCGATGCCTGCTAATATGACGTCATTGGCAGGTTGTTGGTGTGGCTCAGGTGGTCCTCTTGCCGGAATTTTACTTATTTTCCCCAATTTTCAGTTTTTTCATAAAATTTCTTAATAAACCTCTTGGCATTTCCTTGTGAGATCATGCCTGGTTATAATGTAGCATCCTGAGTTGTCGATTAGCGGCTTCCGCTGACATAGCTTGGCCAACAGGCATGTGGCAGGTGGTCGGTCATATTGCTGGAATTTTATCCCATTTTACCAAGTCCTGGCGATAATGTAGCGATTTTAAATATACTCTATCGATTTTCTAGTGAGACTGTGGTTGTGGTGGCATGTTAGCCTATTTATACTTGCGTTTCGGGATTTGAGAACAGGTTAGTCAGTTGGATTAGTAGCGCTGTATTGGTGACGTCATCTCCCAGCATAGAGACGGTCCTTGGCTCTGTCTCGGTTCCTCATTTTTATTCTTCCCATCGTACTGTTAAAATGTCCTCCTCCCCAGCGCTTGAACCCGATCTTCCACCTACATGACCCAGGGAAGAGGCTGAGGTAAGCAAATATGGGTTTTCCGATTTAAATAACTGTGAATTAGGCGGTGGGAAATTCTCAATCTGTCTAATTACGGGGATAATTGACGGCTTTAACATTGTCTCCTTAGCATTTATTTTTTACCTAATCGACTTGGTGAAAATTTTGAGGTTAGAAAATAATGGAATAAGCTTATAAAAAACCAGAAATGGGATATATGGGGAGTGCAGTTTTCGTTTCTCTATATAAGCATTTTCCGGCCTAACTTCTTCCATTACAAAGCTTAAGGGGTAAATAAGCTTCTTTTTAGATATTTTTTTTGCCCAGTTTCAGGTAATATTGATTGCACTGACTAAAAATAATGGCCGATTTAATTTGTATTTTACGTGGATACGTGCCTTATATTTCCGTAATTTCGTTTCATGTGTGGCCTTTTTACTATATTTTCTTAATCTGTATTTAGGTAAAGCTGCCGTCACATTGGGACAAAACCGGCTAACAGGCGAGCCAGTTTTGCGAGCCGCTAGCCAAACTGACTCACGGTGAGCGAGATTTCGCTTGCGAGGCGAAGTGGATAACAATTCTCGCTCACAGCTTGGTGGGATTGGAACTCAAATGAGCCTGTTAATTTTGTAATCGGTGAGAAAATATTCATAGAAGGAAACTTAAACTAAATTTGTTAAGTAAATACAATTTGATTCTTGTGGTTTTTATTCATTTTTACTTTTTTTCTTGTAACCAGAAATATTCGGACACTCGGGTGACCAGGCGCGGAGGCCGTCTGCTTTGTCTCCAAACAAGTAGAAATCAGATTTCGATATGGATCCTGCAGCAAGGAAAACACTAGTAGACTGCTTTGTGGCTCTGGAGTTGCTAAAGTAGGCGAAGCGGTTACAGAAACTGAGGAAAAGGGAGTGGGTACTCCGTGGTGGTTTGTTTACAAATGTCCACAGGGCGCCAAGGCAGACGACACTGTTACCCGTTTTGGCTCGCAGGAACATACGAGTGTGACGGACACTCGACTCTGCTAGCCGTTTTGCCTCGCAAAAGCTGGTCGCATGTTAAACACTTTTGGTCCAGTGTGACGGCAGCTTAAGATGTGGTTAGGTTGATTTTTGTTAGCCTAACCACATCAATCCATCAACCTAACCACATCAATCCATCAATTTTTGCGATTATCAATGGAGTTAGGTTGATTTATGCCAGCAGGAAAGCTTGTATAATTTCCGTACAGTATTGTCCAGCCAACCACACACTATCCATCAAGTTTTACGTCATTGCAGGTATTTATGGGTAAGATTGGGTTGATTTGATGCCAACAGGAAAGTTTGTAACATTTAGGAACATTCTGAGCCTAACCACACACTATATCCATCAGTTTTTATGAACATGACTGCAGGTATTTACAGGGAAGGTGGAGTTAGGTTAATTTTGCCAACACAAAAGTTTGCAAAATTTTCGTACAGTATTCCCTAACCCCACAACTGTATGTCCATCAAATTTTATGATTATCATTGCAGGTATTTGTAGGAAAGATGAGGTTAGGTTGATTTTATGCCATGAAAATTTGTCAAGTTTTAGTACATTGGTAGCCTAACCACACTATTTCCATCAATTTTTGTTATCAATGCTGGTATTATTAGGCAAGATGGAGTTAGGTTAATTTTATGCTGACCTGTTTTTTTCTTGGATTGAACTGTATTTTCTTTGGGAGATGCACTGAAATGGTACTCAGAATGAAAACTAAAAATCCATCCATTTTTAATAGAATGGAGGGATGGAAAGGTATGAGAGGATGAGCTGGGGGAATGGTAGTGGAATGGCAGGGGACAGGGCAACATGAAGGGGATTTTTTGTGGCCACCTCTTACATGTGTGAGCTGGGGACAGGGCAGTAGTGAAATATGGTGGGGTAGAGGGCAACATGGAGGTGCTTCGTTTGTGGCCACCCCTCACGGGATTAAGGCATTGGCAGTAGAATTGTTGGATATCTGTATATGCATATTAACTAAACTAAATACGATCAGGGGCATTTAAGAACACAATGTTTAATCAACTTAACCTTGTCATCTATGAATTGTTCTATATATATAGCCCGACGCCCTAATGCCGCGAAGGGTGGCCACAGACAAAATGCCTCCAAGTCACTGAATTTTTACTTGAGTGGTATTTTTAGGTTAGGGAGTGAAAATGGTTGTCAGAATTAGAATAAGAAGTCGCTATAATTATCGGTACGGGCAAAAACAATTACAAGGGGTCTATCCAGTTTTAATTTTACAAAGACAACCCAACCTAGCCTTCAGGAGTCAAATAAATATAATTTGATACTGCCATGGGAGAAACGTCTTAGAATTGCCAAAAATACCGAAAGAAATGGATCACTTTCTCGTAATTCTGGTATTGGCTGAAAGTATAATGGAAACAAAAGTCCACTGCGACAGTAAGGTTATAGAATTGTAAGTTTTTAAAATTATGGAGAAACTGCTTATTTTACATTCTCTAATTTAGGCACATATGTTTTGCCAGTTTATGTAGTCTTGTAGTTTTTCATATTCATTTACCATCCAAGTTTAGCCAGAGTAAGATGAGAAGGCCACATTTAGCAGTCAGGTTCTGCCAGATTATAAAGAATTCAGATCCATTTCATTTTTGCCAGAATAAGATTAAATTTGTCCCATTTTCCAACACTTGTCAGAATCGAGCCCCATTTCCTTTCACTTTTGTTAAAATACAATACAAGTGGAACCCCATTTCCCATGTCAGTTTTGTCAGAACATGAAGACTAAAACCTACAGTATTTTATTCAAGTTAGAGGTTTTTGTAGCCTGGAAGTAGCTACCTGGGGGGTTTAATGTAGGTCTTGTACTTTGAAATCCGTTGGTTTGTGTGGTTCGGAGGGGCAGATGAGATAGGCATTGTGTTTTAATAATGTGGCCAGGCAGCAAAAAGTTGTTAGACAGGAGGGCATTACTGATTTGCTTATGATAGAGGTTAGTATTGTAGCAGCAAGAAATCATTAGACAGTACTTACCATTACTGTACTGATCTTGCTTACAGTATCAAGGTTAGTACTGTAGCAGCTTGAAATTGACAGCACTTACCATTACTGATCTTCCTTCAGATATATACCAGGGTTAGGACTGTAGCATTGTATTCAGTTAGATCAGGCCTAGGCAGCAAGAAATTGAGGGACATCTTGCCAATAACACGGAGTTTAGGACTACGAAGTTTTTTCAGTTAGGTTAGATCCCATTATGCTTTCCCTGTGTAAGTGTGGCAAGAGTGTATGGGAAAGTAATGGGCATTCATTATTTTTTTAGCAGTTCTTGCCTTTATAATTGTTGCATTTCTCAGTACAAGGGTAGGCTGTGTCCATCTTGAGCCATAGACTGCTACCAAAAATAATCGGGACCAAATCAGTTCTAATATTACTACATAGACTAATGCTACTTTTCATATTTAATTATGATAAAGGTTGATGTAACTGGTTCGGTGTAGATAACGTTGGGTCAAGGGCCACTTAGCCTAAAATCTCACACTTCCCTTTTTAAGTTTGCCCTTTGCACCCCCAGTAGTACCATGCTGTCCATTAGGGGTAGTGTCTTTCAGTTCAAGTAATTTCAGTATTTGTCAGTGTATCCTTGCCAGACATTCAAAATCAAAAGCTTGAGTACAAGTAATTTCAGTATTTGTGTCAGTGTATCCTTGCCAGACATCCAAAATCAAAAGCTTGAGTATGTTATTACCCAGTTTTGCCTGCTGCATTCTTTGTTGCACTTGGACTGTAATTTTTTGGTGGGCGTTGGTGTTGCAGTGGCCTGGCATATAGGAAATGAAATGAGTCACAGCAAATGTAAACACTGGGCAGCCATCTAAACTCGAATGTCTGTTGGCTCGTGGGAAACATTGTACAAAGTTATCGTATTAGGAAATTTCACTGATATTGCAAGACTGGGTAGACTTTTAGTACGTTGTTCTGTTGACATATTACAAAACTTGACAGGCCTGATAGTGGAAATTATTTTCCTATCCATAGCCTGACTCCTAAATCCTGTAAGGGGCGGCCATACACAAATCCACGTCGTCCTGTCCTTTGCTGTTTGCTGCCCTTCCTCCACCCCACATACCCCTCTCGTATTTTTGAATTAATCGCTTCCATTCAGACTTTCCCCCAATTTTATTTTACTGCATTCATGATTGGTGTTCAAGATTTATTTTCCCCATTAATATTTTGAATCTTGACTTACATGCTGGGTTTTCTTTCAGGATTGACAGACAAGATTGGAGAGTCTTTGAGTGGAAGCCTGAGTGGAATAGAAGGAACATGAGCGGATAGGAAAGGAACAGCCTCAAAAGGAACGGATGAGCCTCGAAAGGAGTGGACCCTTGAAAATGAAGACAGGATTGAGGACAGAAGGCAGTCTGTGGCATCAGCAATACGTCAAAAAATTCATGGTAAGAATTTGTGTTGCATCACTTATTCTTCTTTGCATACCAGTCAGTTTAGCTGTTATTGCTAAGAAATTTGCCTCTTTGGTGATAGGTCAGTTTAGCCTCAGTTCAGTGACATCTTTCAAGTTTATTCCTACTGCTTCCATACAGTTTTGATTTAGGGAAGGCCATAGTTATTTTCACATTAACTTGGCTCTATAATTTTCACCTTAAGATTGCTCTACATTTTTCATCGTGGCTCTGTCTGTAATCCTTTTGCCTTAACTTGGCCCAGTCTGTAGTTTCCACCATAACTTGGCTGTATAATTTTAAGCATAACATAGCTCTGCCTCACCTTGACTTGGCCCAGATTTCTTTAGCAGCTTATTTCACATTAACTCAGACTTAGAAATACAATGTTAAGGCTCTCCGTCCTTCCCACCTTTTCATGGCAGTCATATGTTGGTGTTATAACCTATTGTTGCAACTCTGCTTTGAGATAGGCTTCGTGTGCATTGATCATCCAGACCTCCCTTCCCCCAAATCCAAAGGGCCACACGTCCATTCACTCACCATTGAAGCCCCAGAATCCTGTTTCTATTCGATACACCTAAAAACTTTCACCACACTGCAGCTTCACATACTGGACAGAAACAGCATATGTTATTTTTGCTGCTGAGCTAAAATTCTCTAAATGTAGAAATTGTGAACCACAGGTCAAGGTGAAAGTTTTAGGTCGGATATTGGGATTTGCTTCCATTTATCGTATCGGCTGTAACCCCTTTAGTGTGTGTGTTTAAAGATCGTATGCATAACCCAATCGATACCAGCCATCATTCCTAAGCTGCATGAAATAGTCTGTTGATAGGAAGAAAAGTATATCTGAGTGAAGAGGGTAATTCTGTTTTTATCCCCACTAATTAGGTGACGTGTTTTGTTGGCTTATCCTTATTGCCTCCAGATGATTTTATTGTTTAAGAATGGCCTGGTACTGGTATACCTTGATGTACGATACCCCGGTTTAACGATGGGGGTAAAAATACCACCATACTCTGCCTAACGATGGCCAAACCCCGGTTTAATGATGGGTTTTTATTTTTTTTACTGATTTTGATGTTCTGGACTAAAATTGGGTTTAGGTTGATTTATAAACTGTTTTTAGACTTAGGTTAATGTGTTTTAGCCATACTTGGGTGAACATTGTCATTTTGGGGTACAGTTTACCAAGCTTGATATTTTCCAAACATATTTGACGATTTTTAGATTTTATTTGTTGGTTTTAGTGAGTTATTTACATGTGTTAGGCTCAGGTTAGCTTCATTAACAGCTGTTAGGCCATTTACAATGGCTTTAAACTTGTTTTTGGACTTGGTTGGGGGGAAACCCATGGCTCAGAAACGCATCACTATACTTGTTAAATCTACCCCAATATACAATACCCTGCCTAACGATGGGTTTTTACCTAACCAATTGCGTAGTTAAACTGGAGTAAACGTGTATTGAAGGGGTTAAACAAACTGGAAATTAGTGGCAGGACCCTAATTTTTTTAAGCAGTTTATCAAATGAATGTGGTGGTTTGATCAGCCTTCATCCCATACTACAGAATGCAGTCAGCAACCAAATATACTTAAGAGAATAATAATAGGGTCGACATTCCATTTTGGTTTCGGGTTTAACCATATGTCATACAATTTAAGGCTCCAACATGCCTAAGTCTGCCTTTGACACCTCATTGCAGTTCTCCATGCTCCTTGGTTTTTTTCAATGTGCCTTTACCTCTGCCCCTGACACAGTTCACTCCCTGTGCACCCAGTTGTGGTTTGTGTGGACTGAGGATAGACCCATGTTCCTATACTCCATATGGGTTAGGCTTCACTTGCCCGTGCCATAATTGGTTTGAACATAACCCCATGTATTAATTGGTTAGCAAAGCCCCCTAACATCTGTTCCTGTCATATTGCTTACTGTTCCCAGTGCTACATAATTCATTATTGCCAGACTCTTCATAGGTAACATATAAAAAGATAGTGTGGAAGAGTTGATACATGTGAGACACATGTGCTGGAAGAAGTTCAGAGAGCTGTTGCCTCTCCTGACATTGAGAGGGCTCTCCTCATGTGCTAAGGGATCTTTGTATGTGGCATGTGTTAGTAGTGTGATGCTGTATGGTAGTGAGACTTGGGCAGTAAAGGAAGAGGATATTTGCAGGCTCAAACGTACAGAAATGACAATGATTAGGTGGATGTGCAGTGTGTCCCTGCTTGCAAGGCCTGGGGGGGCTGGGTTTACGATGGAAGAGTTGAGAGGTAGGATGGGACTGGAGTGTATTGGTGTTGCGATGAGGAAGGGTAGACTGAGATGGTTTGGGCATGTGGAGAGGATGGGGGATGATAACTGGGTGCAGAAAGTGAGAAGTGCGAACTTTGGGGTTAGGGTTGTAAGAGGTAGACCGAAAAAGACCTGGGACGAGGTCATTGACTATGACCTCGGATAAGGGACTGAATAGGGAAGCTGCCAGAGATGGAGCAGCATGGAAAGCCATCATTAGGTGACAAGGCCTTCAAAAACAATGGAACTATATCAAAGAATAAAGCAGTATGGAAGAGGTGTTAGGGAGCCATCTTACCTGATGAGAGTACGGGCCTTGGTAATTTTACTCTTGCTTTCACCTGACTGTCACTTTCGTGTTTTGTTGTTTAGTGCCGGGACTCTTGCTAACTGCTGATGGTTGCTAGCCATTTGGCTCCTAAGGTTTCAGATTTACAAGCCAAATAAATTTTTAGTAGCCGAACTCATTACGAGCCAAAATATTTTATGAGCAATAAATATATTTTACATATTGTGATGATTAGAATCATATACAGTAAAACCTCACTAGAACGGACTAATTGGGGCCCAAGTCATTCCGAAAAAAGCGACATAGGGATTTCCCCCTGCTAAGATATTTTCATAAGAGTCATGGCCACAACCCTACTTCACTCCACCATTTATTTCTAAATCGGGGCTTTAACCCATTTGCCTTTTATATCAAATGCCACTATAAATAATTTATTGCATAACACAGTACAGTTTTTGTTAGGTTTATACTCGTTAAAGGCCATTGTAACACTCACAGGATAATTTTCGTACATGAAGTGTCATAGCCACCATCTTGCTTCACCCCACCAGTTCCTTCTATCCCTGTTGCTTCTTAGGTTTTCTAAAATGCCACTAAAAATAATTCGTTGCATTACACAGTATAATTTTAGCAAGGTTTAGACTCCATAAAGGCCATATATAACACAATAAGATATCGCTTATTAAAAGCATCATGGCCACCATCCTGCTTCGCCTCCACCAGTTCATTTTGACTCATGGTAATATCTCATTTGCCTCTTATTTTTTCTTAAATTCCACTATAAATAATTTGTTGCATGACACAGCAAAATTCAAGCAAGGCTTGGACACAATAAAACTCATAAGTAATAAAAGAAAAAGTTTTCTTAGGTAACCATTCAGACTCGCTTGGCTCACCTGATGGATCCTTCAGAGCAAATCCTTCAAAATCATTTCCCATTATCTTCAGGGTCATCATCAAGGAACAGTGAATCATTGTCCCAGTTGTCTGTATATTTCACTTATCACTGGTCACTGTCGAGCAGTATGGGACTTGGGAAAATGACGCTGGGGGGAAATGATGTGGAGGAAATATAGTTACGTCGCCAGCTCACCACGAACTGAAGCACGATCACACACATACCTCTCGCAGTATGATTAAAGCTTGATGTCTTAATATTAATGCAGACCCCTTTTCTAATTTTTGAGCATTTAGAAAGGACATTGTGGGTATAACTTAATTATAAACACTTCAAATACTGTACTGTACACTTAGAACAATAGCTATGCTGCCAGCCCACCACCAACCAACACACGAACACACAAACCGCGCCGACAGTATGGCCACCCGCCATGAGGTTAGGCAGTCTGGAATGCTTTTAGCTTTTTCGGAGTTTTCCTGATATATAAGAAATAATTCCAGTCGGCTCCCTGATTCCGAAAAAAGCAACTTCCGGCGTACTGAAGTCCGTTGTAGTGAGGTCATACCGTATTGGGGTTTGTTGCTGGTGTATATTGTTGATTATCGGTCTATTTTTAAACATTCACATTGCCAACAAGGAAAGACTTAATAATCGATCACAACGTGCCTTTTTGTTCATTTAAGTGAGATTTTCTTATTTAGTAGTTTACTGGGTTTTGAAGGGGATGTATTTTCTCCTCGCCAAAAGGCAACTTGCATGTAAAATTTGTTTGCCGAAGGGAAAAAATACTTATTTGTGAGCTGTGGCTGGCCAAACAAGAGCCCTGAGTGCAGTCTAATAATTAAGGTTTTTAGTGTTTAGTGGTGTTTAGTGAAGTTTTATAGATGTTTGTCTTATTGGTGTTTAGTGGTTTCATAATTACGGTTTGTGGTTTATTGGTATTGTTTAGTGCAGTCTTATGATTACAATTTGTTGTTCGTTGTCATTTAGTGCAGTCATATGTTGACGGTTTGTGGTGTCATTTAGTGCGGTCTAATGGTTACGGTTTGTGGTTTGTTAGTGCAGTCTCGTGATTGCGGTTTTTGTCATTTAATCCTCTCGTTACCTATTGATGCAGGCTGCGTCCTACCGTGTGTGAGTACTTACGACAGTGCTGGGTGCCCAAGGCTACACACACACACGTGTGTGCGTGCGCACATCACCGCATTATTCCCGCACACTTGATAGTACATTAACAGTTTTATCCTCACACCCATATTTATGCTTCTATATACATTTTTTCCCCCTTATCCTGAATAAATGCACGTGCTTGTGATGTAAAAAAGATCAGTTGAAAGTATATTATGCTTTAATATATTTTACTTCAGTTTTATTAAGTTTTTTCTCATAGAAATACAATTTTTATGATAAATGTTGCTGAGAAAGTTAAAGGGAATGTATTGGCTACATTTTGGTGTACAAAGAATTACTGTTGGTAAGGAATGCGAAAGGAAATTATTTTATATTCAGCAAGGGGCGATGCTGGGTGTGGCGTGGGTTGAGCGTAGTGCTTGGTTCACGTCCAGAAATCATTCCATAACAAAAAACAGGCCATTTCTTTGGACGCAGCCGGTGTAAGCTGGTAACGAGCGGTTGAAATGTGTGCAGATGCAGCCGGTGTCATTTGGTAACTAAGGGTTGAACTTTTCACAACACCCATAAACATGAAAGGGTTAATGCAGTCTTACAATTGATTTTTGTTGTTTACTGGTTACGTTTTTTTAGTGCAGCCTTATAATTACAGGCTTTTGTCATTGTCATTTAGTGGTTTTGTAATTGTCATTGTCAGTGCAGTATTTTATAATCCCTACTTTGTGTTTTACTGTATTGTCCTACCCTGCCACTGAGCTGTGAAATAACCTGCCAAAGGACAAAACTCTGGGACAAGTTAACATGAAATGAGTATAGGTAACAGATGCAAAAAACAGTACTGGGCAAAATTAAGGAAGATGTGTTAGGTGTCTCTCAAGCTACTAAGAGTATAAATGTTTGAATCACTTGTTATATATATAATTTTTTCTCTTCAGGATATGTTAAGACTGATACAGAATAGAGAAGATGGTTGTAGGAGTTTGAAGTGAAGATGGAATATAAAGTTGAACAAGGAGTGAAGACTTGAATGGTCTTTTTGAATGAGCTGGAGCGAGGATATGGACAGCGAGTATGAAACCTTATGTAGCTGCTACCATCATGCGTGCCCTCGACATCTTCCAAGGTGAGACTTAACTTCCTCTTTGACACATTGATTGCTTGTGACCTCAAAACAGAAGTTAATTTTATGGGCAAAAAATGTCAAGTTGGTGTAATGGTGAGTTTATGTATTGATGTATAGCCAGGTGCCTTAATCTCACGAAGGGCCACAATCAATTAGCCTCCATGTCTGTCCCAAAAATAATCGTACAAATTTTAATCCCCAAAGCAAAAGTAGGAAGTGAGGTGATTCAGATTCATAATGGTTGCTTGTTGGAAAGAACTTTTGTGCATGGTAGTTGCTTACAGGGTTGATGGTAGCCAGGCACATACTGTAATATAAAGTGGAGTGACCTGGCATTAATATTGGATGTGCACACTTTGTATTGTTTATAAAGGCTTGCGTGTTGGCCGTGGTCATGTAAAGGCGGCTTTCCATACTGCTCAATCTCGAGTAACCTTCATATTCTGTCCCATATCCCTGAAGTCACTATTCAGTGTTGTATAGTTCATAAAGGCTCCAATATGCTCATGTCGGCTTGGTCACGTAATGGCGGCTTTCCATTCTGCTCAATCTCTAGTAGCCACCCTATTCAGTCCTGTATTGTATCATTTAAAGACTCCAGCCATGGCTCAGTGGGTTAGAGCGCTCCGCTCTGGCCGTAGGGTCGGAGGATTGAATCCACCCAACGGTCATTGGTAGACATCAGGAAGGGCATCCGGTCATAAAATGCTACACGCTCCAATTCCAAAAAGGCCGACGCATGCAAGCATGTTGCAGCCCTCAAAAAACGTTTATATTATATTAACCTGCTTGCATGTGTCAGTCTTGGTCAACTAATGGTGGCTGTCCATTCTGCTCAGTCTCTGGCAGTCTCCCTATTCAGTCTCTTATCCCTGAGGTCACACACTTCCCCATCCCAGATCTTTTTTAATCTGCTTTTCTAACCCTGCTCCCATTTCTAGTGCTCAGTAATTTGATATGCAGAGGTTTGAATTTAGTCCTTTGCCAGCTTGCTTTTACGTACAGCATTTGAGATTTTTGGTGAGAAATTCAAAAGGGAAGAATTAAAGCCATTCTGACACTAGTGAGATAAGGAGCATCTGGGTCATCCTATCGGTAAATGTAACTCCAGACTTATTACCTTCCTCTCTCAAGCATCATATTGAGATTTTGTGGTTAGGGAATGTACCAAGCCTTTTATCCACTTAGCCAGCACAAGAAAATACAAGAGTGAATTTATGTCAGCTGTTAGCATGCACAAAAATATGGTTACAGTTGGTTGTGAAGAAATTAACAGATTATAGTGCTTATGTATTGTTTGTTCTTTGCTCCTTAGTGAAATGGCAGACAGGGTGACATGGAGGCAATTTGTTTGTGGCCACCCCTTATGGGATTAAGGTTCCCAGCAGCAGACAGATGCCACTTTATATATAAGGACATGAACTAGGACTCTCACTCTTGAGGCATCTGGCAATAGATAGATACTTTGTTCATAAAGTCCTTGGCTAGGCTGTTGAATCCTGAAAATAGTGATGCAGATTACCCTGGAGTGTACACCTTATGGCACACCTTTGATTGGACCACCTTACCCCACTAGACAACCAGGCATCCAAACAGTAACTTAAATTCTATCAGTGTCTTATTCCTTTCCAATTGTCATTTTTTTTTTTTTTTTATCTTGTTCTTTTACACCAATTTGGCCCAAATTTTCGGCCTTCAGCTTGTTTAACGTAGCTCGGTGGCAGAGAAAGACAATGCTACAGGTCTAAAGCCTTTCCCCAGCATTTCTTCCTGACTAGCATTGTATTCTGTTCCAAATCTGTTCTTGCATCTCAGCAGTTAGGATGGAGAGATGTCGGTTTTAGGCCAAGTTAGAGTGAAAAGGGTATAGTTTTGTGTATACATGCTTTCACCTGACCATTTTGTTCAGTTTTTAACATCAGTTAAGGGATTTTGTTGGTGGCTGTACAATCAGAGGAGAGGGAGAGTGGCCATGTGCAGTTTGCCACAAGGGTGTGGGAAGTAATTCCATCTTGTGTAGTGTTTGTGATAAGTGGGTGCACAAGAGATTTAGTGGTATTAGAGGTAGACTGCGAGATGATGCTGATTTCATGTGTGTGGCATGTCGGGGAGAGCAGGTGGAGATTGTTAGGCGTGAGAGGGTTGAACTTGCAGGTGAGTCTCTCGAGTGTGTGGAGGAGTTTCGTTATTTGGGAGACATGTTATGTGCCGGAGGTGGGGCTGGAGTTAGCTCGGTTGCTAGGGTGAGAAGTGGTTGGAAGAAGTTCAGGGAGCTGTTGCCTCTCCTGACATCGAGAGGACTCTCCTTACATGCTAAGGGGTCTTTGTATGCAGCATGTGTTACGAGTGTGATGCTGTTTGGTAGTGAGACCTGGGCAGTAAAGGAAGAGGATATTCGCAGGTTTAAGCGTACAGAAATGACAATGATCAGGTGGATGTGCAGTGCATCCCTGCGTGCAAGGCCTGGGGGGGCTGGGTTTACGATGGAAGAGTTGAGAGGTAGGATGGGACTGTAGTGTGTTGTTGTGATGAGGAGAGGTAGGCTGAGGTGGTTTGAACATGTGGAGAGGATGGGGGATGATAATTGGGTACAGAGGGTGAGAGGTGTTAATACTGGGGGAGGGGTAGACCGAGAAAGACATGGGACAAGTTCATTAAATGTGACTTAAGGGTTAAGGGACTGAACAGGGAGGCTGCCAGGGATCGAGCAGCGTGGAGAGCTGCCATTAGGTGACCAAGGCCGACGCATGCAAGCATGTTGGAGCCTTCAAAAACGAACGAAACGATAATTTCCCTTTGTATCCTGTTGCCTAGTTATTAAATCTTCTCACATCCCTGTCAGAAGTGTAGTAGTAGCGGTTGTTCCCTAGGCAGTCTGGCCGAACAGCCCCAAGTCCCTAAGGAAGGCCACGGCAGAGACCGGGCTTTCCCACAGAGCTTTCAAGGAGTGTATGTTGTGTTGTTGGCGTAGGTGATTGTGTGCAATGCAGTCTTCCATGATGTGCTTAATAGTATGGGGTGCTGTTACATACTGGACTGGCATCAGCGACGGAGTCATTCAGCCTTTTCTGATAACTCAAGAGGGCTGGATGATGCCCACATCTCAGCCTGCCTGATAGGATTCAGAAGGGTGGATATCAGGAGGCCGTGCATGCAGCTGTGTGTTTTCCTTGAGTGACTGAATGGAACAGCGAGTGATCTGAGTATGAATATACTTCTGGAAGCTGGTCTGAGGTGGGCAGGGGGGAATAGATGATAGTATTTGTGTTAATCGTGTGCTGGGTGTTGTTTTGATGTTCCTTGGTGTGTGTGGGTGTGCTGCCATGTAGTGTAGTGGATGTTGTGGGTTTATGGAGGCTGCAGGGAGAATTTGAGTGCTTATGTCTAGATGATCCTTGACTTTGAGGACTTTGGTTTCTTGGTGTAGGTGGTGTGTAGGTGTAGTAGCTGTGCAGCCTGTGATTATTTTCAGGTCCTTGTTTTATATGGTGTGTAGGGTGTTGTAGTGTTTTAGTGAGGTTAGGAGCCCAAGCAGGGCTTGCATAATTCATCTCTGAACGTATATATTGTTTGTATACTGTGGTGGTGGTTTCTTTGTTGTGTCCAAATGTTGTATGGGCAAGTGACTTCAAGGCATTGAGTCTAGGTGTTAATTTATTTTTGATGTTTGTGATGTGTTGTTTAAATGACATTGATGTACTGTATGTTACACCAAGGATTTTGAGTGTGTGCGTGTGTGGTAGGGGTGTGTTGTCTATGGTGAGGTGTGGAAAGTGACTGTTCTGCTGTCCAGTTTGTGAGAAGGGTCACTGTAGATTTAGCTGGGGCTATTTTGAGTCTGTGGTGAACAATTCATGTAGTGTGTTGAGGTAAGGTTGGAGGATTTGTGTGGCTGTGATTGCATTTTGGTGTGTGCATGTAAGTGTTATGTCATCTGCATAGGAAGCTAAGTGTATCTGTGGTGTGTGGGTATGTCATGCATGTATAGGTTGAAGAGTGTAGGAGAGATCCTTGGGGGACACCATTTGTGAAGTTTCTGATGTTTGAGGACTGACCAGCAAAAGTTACATGTGCATATCTCCCTGCTAAGTAGTTTGCCAGCTGTCTTTTTGTTATTGTGCATGTTTGTGTTGAATATGTTGTTTGAAGTTGTGGCAGGGGATGGAATCAAAAGCTTTACTAATGTCTAGTGTGACAAGGAGTGTTCTGTGTGGTGGCCTAGCTGAATTCATGCCAT
>JAGKTI010020510.1:0-16283 GCA_018397915.1 Birgus latro | reverse complement strand
GGAGGAGGAGGAGGAGGAGGAGGAGGAGGAGGAGGAGGAGGAGGAGGTTGAGGTTGCAAATGATACCAAATAAATATGGGGTGTTTGGGAGGGTAGAGACAGAAGGATTAGAAAAGTGAATTGTGTGTTGGGTGGATGGGTAAAGTAAGGATGATGGACGAATACTAGTGGAGGAAAACAAGGTGGGAAGGTGGGCAGAAAAAGCTGGAAGGACAGGCAAAAGTGTAATCTATTATGGGAGGGGATATAAAGGCGATGGATGGAGAAGCTAAGATGAGCACAGGTGGACATCATTAGAGTCAGAGTAAATTTTTTTTATACAGGCGGCCTTTCCAACATTTATGTCTTCTGATAAATCCATAGCACATTACAGAAAGTTTACCTATTAAATTTCCACAGCTGCCATTCAACGGTGATTTGCCAGATACCTTCAATAAAGAGTAAGAGCTGTAAGGAATAATTGTGATACTGTGAAACAAATCCCTGACATATCAATTTACACACACACACACACACACACACACAATATCTACTACACTCAGCCACTCACTTTACAGTCCGTGGAATCTAGCGTCACACATGTAATACTCGGTAACCTACTGTGGAGTACTGCATCATCCACACAAATCTTACAACTTACAGCCCAACCTGAGACACTGCATTTTTTACACCACACTTAGCTGACCTGGGAAAATTTAGCCGTTGTCTCATCTGCCAATTGGGCCAAGCCATTTTTTTTTTTTTCGTTTTTGTATTTAAGTGCAAAAAAAATCATTACTCTCGCAGAACCTTTCATTCACAAACCCAAGTCGATGAGTACTGAAATAGTGCATTGTACTGTACATCAATACCCATACTTTTTTTTTTTTTTCAATTCGCTTCTTAGCTCAAAACAGGCAGCTTCAATAATTTAATCATTCAGAAATATCAAATATAACAAAACAAATGAACAAACATCTTTCAGTTCACATTCCAACCAACTAAATAATGATATTACTTTTGGCGAGGGTACAGAACACTGCGTTCTGTCATGGAACAAGTTCAATGATCGAAAAAAGTAGGGTACTTCAGATACTACCGTCGGTCGTAATTCACATATGAACAACTCAGCAGCGAGAGACGATACTACTGACTACAAGTGCTAAGCTACTTTATGATACTGTACTGTCAGCTGAGTATACCATTAGGCGGCTATAAACCACCTCCGTCATAGTACCTGGCAAGCAAGGAAGATTGGACAGGAATCAGGAACGTGTGTTACCCGATCCACACTACAGTTACACCCTTCACCATGATGACATTCAGATTTTATTTTCACTGTTTCCAGACTAGTTTCTTTATGAGGGACTTTTCGAACTGGAGAGGTTAGATAAAGCCTACATTAAATCCTTAGCCTCGTTAGAAAAAATTTTCAGTGTTGAATAAGATCGCTTGAAAGAAGTTAGCAACGACATGTCTGCGAAGAGGTTAACCCTTTTTGTACGACGATATCTTTATTTAAATGTGTACGTTATCTTGCAAATAATATTATCACCATATACTTCACAGCTGTCTCCATCTCAACCATAATCTCATTATATACTGTATATGGGGCTGGTACAATCCTGATGCAGGAAATGGTAGTAGTAGTAGCTACCCCAGGCTCATCTGAATGCAAACTCAGTGGACCGCAGGCTGAAGCTGCCCTCATCCTGCTGTCCACCATCCTCCTTTCAGGGGACTGGAAAACAAATGGAAGACACTTGTACAACCAGACAGCTCCACCGTCCAGTCACATCGGTGCCATCACATGAAAGCGTTCATCTCCAGCACCATAGGAAGAGGTAATGCAGAGAAGCAGAAGAGTTATCATTACAGTGCCTTGTTAAAATGGGCCATGCCTCCACTCACTCATCATTCAAATCTCTGCAGTGCTCAACTACATCACAGGTTATGGATTATCCGTTCGCTGGCGCCTTTTTCTAAAGTACTGTTATCACAAGACGAATTTCTTCAACTATAAAGATTTATCTCGTAGTCAAGGAGTAGGAAATAATCTCCGTAACCCTTTCGCAAGATGTTCTATATTCTATTCCTGATATCGTCAGGCGATTTTTTAAAAACTATTTGGAGACCTTTCGTAGCAAGGATGTTAAGGTTTAGAAACTTTAAGCTTCATACGAATTATAAAAAATTAAAATACTTTCTTATGTAAGCGTGTATGCCTGTTAATCCTTCCATCATCAACATATATGCAGGAGTAGAACTGTTAGTGTCGGACACTGAGTTGCAACAGGAGGTATGGTAGGTTTGCATTCACCTGATGAAGCTTGGCCACTCCCGTAACTTGAAATGTGGTTGCATGAACATAGAAAGTCCTAGTTAAGAATTCAGAGTGATCTCCTTTGCTACTGCTTTAATCAAACCCCTAATCTGTTTACGCCTGACATTCAACAGAGCATAAAAGGGTAGGGATCTCCGTAAGATTATTAAATAAAAAATGCAGTGAACTTCCCTCCCCATCTACAACCTCACCTTTTACATAAATTACAGTCGTACTTGACTTTCAGGCCACTCACGCCACATCTTCCTCTTCCTCCTTTTGTAAACACCTTTATTACGTCCACCTTCCTTTTCTGGCTACCCTGTATCCCTACTACACACTCATCTAACCTGGCACGGTATTTCTGAATAAGGAAATTGTACTGAGTAACTTAGCAAGTAATGCAAAATGTAAAGCAACTCTACGTCTGGAGCTGATACAAAGTTAAACGGGGACAGTAAATGAGATGATCGGCACTCACCTGGGTCACCGCAATAGGTACTGTAGTAATGTAGGAATCACAGCTGGTTGCTGTCAGACGTAACATAAGGACAGTCGCCACCTGTCACCACGTGCACCGAGCACTGCCCTCACCACCGACCAGGGCACCAGCAAAGCCCTTGACGATTTTGGTGTTCTTCATATGCTCAGACCTGAAAGAAATTTCATCCTCTCAATAATGTGGATTCCAGTAATGATTCTGAGAACAAACAGTCTTGTACAATGTACATTCACAAAGATATGGAGGATTTTATCACAAGACATTGAGGCCAGTTGAAAGAACACATGAACCTTATTAAATTGGCAATATAGGCACATTTAATCTCTTTAGTACGTTGATCTCTTTTCTATTTTATTCTTAGCTGCTACCAGACGACTTATGCAATTAAAGACATTGATTTATTAAGGCCATATCTTACTCATCCAGTTCGGAAAGTCCCTGTAAACCTACATAAAATCGTCTGAAGTAATATGAATTTTAAAATGTGGCATGGTAGTGAAGACATTAATGAGAGGATTTTCATTATATCTCTGTGGAACATAAAAAAGAAATATCCGATTAAAAAAAAAAAAAACTATACTGTAAGCACAACTAGGGATTTTTAAACCTTTACGCCAGTTTCCTCTGTCTCTTTCAAGCAAAGTAGCTACTTATTCACTCAAACTTTCCCATCCGCCACGAAATCCACCTTCTCATACCAATGTACCTGCCCTCTCATTTCTCCTAAACTTCCTTATAAAATACAGACTTACTTTCCATCTCACATCCCTCCAGCCTCCCCCACACCCTACTCCATCGTCTTATGGTGAAGTACTTCTCGTACATTCCTATTGCCTCCTGATACCGATGTATTTCCCTCCTTAACATTCTTGACGTCCTTTCTAATACTGATGTGTTTCCCTCCCAACATTCCTGCTGTTCTTTCTTATAGTGAAATGAATTACTACCCCAAGGCTTTCCAGTCCAACTTTCGTATATCAAGCTAATTCCTCTCTCACTTCCTAATATTCTATACCTATCTCCTTCCCCTCTCAACGCCTTTTATCGAAGTACTTTTCCTGTCATATTCCTGCCCGCGTATATATTTCCGTCTCCTATACAGATGTACTCACCGTCTGATAAACCTCCCCACCTATGTACTTTCCTGCTTTCTCTATCAGTGTACTTTCCCTGTTACATTCCTCCCCACCTATGTACTCAGTCTCCTCTACAGATGTACTTTCCCTCTCAGATTCCTTCCTACTGATATACTTCCCTGTTACATTCCTTTTCAACCTTCCTACATCTTAGTACTCACCCCCACACATTCCTCCAGCCTCCCCTCCCTCCCTCCCCACCCCACACATTCCTCCAGCCTCCCCTCCCTCCATCCTCACCCCCACACATTCCTCCAGCTTCCCCTCCCTCCCACCTTCCCCCCCCTCCCAACCTCGTCCACCACCATAAACCACCGCAGCTATAAACATTTACAACTATTTCTCCGCTCTGTATAACAACCACCACAGTCGACCTTGAACTGTGCATCTTCCCGTGTGCGGCTGTGTGTATGTGGATGTTATGTATGTATGTGGATGTTATGTATGTATGCATGTATGTGGATGCCATGTATGTATCTGTGTACGTATTAGCGTGTATATATGTATGTGCTCGCATGTGTGAATGTACGACTACGTGCGAGGATATAAGTCTGTGTCCCTCCATATAAGTATTAATGACTGCGGTTGCGTATACGATTATTTGTCTAGGTGTGTATTATCTGTGAACGTCTGAGCTAATGTGCAACTTTATGACTGCTCAGAATAGTATTTTACTGGCGGTTTCAGTGTATATTAGTATTATTCGAACAATGTACCTGCATTTTACAATATTACTACTCGAGTTAACTGTGTATTTCCATGAGTCAATAACCTATCCTAAACTATACACATCTACTTATATAATTTTGTATCTTTAACTACAATGATCTATCTCTGCCTGTAACTATGGGTATGATTATGGGTATGTTTTGCATCTGTTTGTGTATACGTACACATGTGAGAGTTTATTTGTAAGTTCATATCAGTAGTTGTGAATGTGCTTACTGTGTTGTTGTTTTCAGTGTGAGAGAGTATGACTACACATGCTTGTTTGAACACATGCAGCTCTTTGTGTAAGCATGTAGTTCGGTGCACCATCTGTGGCCTTCAAGACACACACACACACACACACACACACGCACACACACACACACACATACACACACACACACACAAACACACACCTCTATAAAGTGGTTACGTGGGAAACTTCACATGACTGGAGGGACACACAGTCAAGCCCAGTCATTGCCCTCGCCTCCACCACCGATCAGACAAAAGAGTCTATTTGTGAGCTTACTTAATAATTCTTTCCACAGCACAACAGGTATTTCTTAAGCCCTTCAGTACGATGACGATTTTTAACCTCTACCAAGGAAGTTATGTTTTTAGCTTGGTTTGTATATTAATCATTCTGTCTGTTTGTCTGTCTGTTTGTTACCAATATCATGGGAAAATTATTGCACGCAGATACAACGTTTCGGATAATGACTGAGGTCCATCAAAGGAAGAAGTGTTTGCTATTAAGCGAAACAGGTCATAAGGGGGATGGTGCTGTCTTGGCGGAGGTATGCGCTCTCTGGGTGCTTTTTTCATATTTTGGTTATCCTCAAGACGATTTTATTCAGCTCAAGACAGACCTCTTGTAATGAAACGGTTTGGAAATACTGATCCTAACCACTTCACTACGAGGTGTCGCCAAAGCTGAATAAATTCCTTATGTGCAAGTTAGAATCGAAAAACTGTCATCGTATAGAATCAGCTAAACTAAAAAATCGTCTGGTGGTTGCTAGGAAACGCTGAAAAATATGCCTTGATACTGAAGGAGTTAAGGGAAATTGCTTACAACTCCTTCACAACAAGGGACTGCTACTCATGAAGAAAATCGTCTCGAGGAGGTTGGAATAAACATAATAAAAGCCACCGTAATGAAAGGATACACGGATACTGTCTCTACCTTTCCATATGATACTGTTTTTCCCTCGAAGATGAATAAAATGAACAGGAGAGAACGAGAATAAATGAAAAAAAAGTCATCACCGCTCTGAAACATTTAAACATACACTACGATAATCACACAAGACATTGATATAGGAAATGATTAATGTAAAAATGATTGTAATTAAATAGAACTGGAAAGGACTGTCGCTCTGGGCACACTGCAGATAGTTCTCTTAACGAATTCTTTCTTAGCCTGAATTCTATCCATTCCATTCATTATTTAAAAATTTGTTGATGATGATGATGGTGATGATGATGATGACTAAGACTGCAGATTCAGAACTTTCAGACACCAGTAAAGATTTAATTAACGCTGGATATTTTTTTCTACTAAAGTTTAGGCACATACTCGGAACATGAAATATCGCATTCTCCCGTGGTTTAGCTTTAATATTTTACACACACACACACACACGCACACAAAGTCAATATACACTCTGTTTCATAAGTGTTCACCTAATACATACAAATACAAACCATTACTCTTGCAAATGGAATTAGCCATTCAATGTACTGCTCCTCTACAACGTTCACAGCAACCAGCCAGCTACCGCTAAACACACACACAAAAACACACACACACACACACACACACACACACACACACACATACACACACAAAGAGAAATGCACCCACAGCAATATGAATAAAAACTTCAAGCATCACAAACACGAAAAAACAAACAAGCAAAAAGAACAGGAAAAACAGAAGAAAAATTTGTGACAATATTATCCTACGCCAAAAGGGGAAAGGCAAGACAGATGAGGTGAGAGGAGGAGGAGGAGGAGGAGGAAGAGGAGGAAAAAGAGGAGGAGGAGGAGGAGGAAAAAGAGGAGGAGGAGGAGGAGGAGATAACAAAAATTAAGAGAGAAGGAGGAAGGAAGGGATGAAGAGGAGAGACAATAAAGAGGAAAGGAAATAAAAGAGATTCAAAGCTGCAAAAGAAATGGATGAATAAGAGACGTTAAATAAAAAAGAAAATGAGAAAAAGAGACAGGAAATGAAAAGCAGAAAAGGACTAGGAGAGAGAGGGAGATAATGAGGAAGTGAAAAAACAAGATGGGACAGTAAAAACTAAACAGAAAAGGGGAGAAACGGAAAATATTAAAACTGAACATAAAAAAGGAGAAAAAAGAAAGAGAAAGAGCAGATATAAGAAGGGTGGCGGAGAAAGCATAACAAGAGAAATTCAAAGTGTAGACGTAAATTAAGGAAAACTGAGAGGAGTGAGAAAGAAAGAGGGAGGAAACAGGAAGGAAGAGAAAAGAGCAGAGATGAAATGAGGGGTGGCACAGAGGGTGGAAAAACAAGAGAAATTCAAAGTTCCAAAGATAAAGAAGGAACAGCAGACATAACATTAAGAAAACAGACAGACGATTTAAAAGAAAGAAGGAGAAAAAAGGAAGGAAGAGGAAAAGATAAGAAGAAAGGTGGAGGAAGAGGGAGAGGAAAGAAGGGGGAGGGCGTGCATTATTCAAATCGCGGCAAAGTCGAGCAAACAGTGTCTGTGTTATGTCCACACGGAGGCGCCACACAGATAGCTAACTTCACCGCTACACTGTGAGTCTTACCCCCAACTGCCTGCTTGCCTGCCTTCCTACCAGCCTGCCTGCCTACATCTCCAGCCTGCCTGTTGCATCTTAGATCCCTTTTATTACGATGAGAGATTTATATTTTTTGTTCTTACAAATTCCAGACTCTTTCATTAAGAAGAGGTTTTTTGAGCCGGAGTGGTTAGCTATAACCTAAATTGACTTTGCAATAATCTGACACTCCCCTGAGCTAAATAATATGGTCTCACAGTTGCACGAATTAAATAAAAAATACATCACAGTGAACGATGAATCACCACCTGCGTGCCTGCCACATCACATCGCCTGTCTGTCTGTTACCCCTTTCTTCATTCTGGCCCTCTTGTTGAACTTAATCTCTGGTCTGACAACCGGCCTCATCATCATTTGCCTGCCTGATAAATTTCCTTTCATCTCTGACTGCCTGTTGCATCTAGACCCTGCCTGCTTACCTCATCATAACATCTGCCTCCTAGTCACACCTTCCCAAATTCCTGTCTGCCATCTTAACAATCGTGTCTATCTGCATGCCTAACCATAACTACGAGTATAAACCTGCTTAGCTGCGATACCTTATCGCCTTTCTGCCTCCCTCAATATAACACAGTGGTTGAAATTGCTGGGTGGAAAAACGCATGCAAAATTGTAAGTTTATACTTCCCTAATGTTTCAGAATATACAGAGACCAGACCCAGTTCCTTTAAAGATGGACTCTGTGTAGTCCAAAACGCCAGAGAAATGAAGGGTTTAAACTTCCTGTATTTTTCCTTTCCACCCATTTTATCCTCTTGCCACTATTAACCGGTCACATACTGAACTTCATATTTCAGCAAACCATGCCAGATTGTTTTATCATTTACTTTCCTCCCAGCTTGCCGAATCACTCTGCACACCTGCTTGCCGGTTACAGCTAGCTACTTGCCTGCCTGTTTAACCATCTTGTTAGCTTGGCTTCTACACATTACTTCGTGCTTGTCTGCCTGCGTTATCTGGGCTTCCCTCTATCCCATGCCTAACCGTCTTGCATACCTCCTTTCCAGTTATGTCCAGCCACCTGCCAGCCGGCATCTCTTCTAAATCGTCAGCCTGAGGACTATACATTACCCAATACCTCCAATAACTACAGTCCTCCTTGCCTGCCGAATTATCTTCCATACCTCCCTTCTAGGTATGTCCAGTAACTTGCCTGCCTGCTAAACCCCTTGAAAACAATGATATCACATTATCATTGCACTCAGGATCTCTAAAATGTAGGCTAAGTCTAGCTAGCCCCTGATGTTCAAAGTCTTCTCTAAACAGAATAAAAGTGTCCAGAAGTAGCAAGAATTAATAAAAAAAAAAAAGAAGTCACCAGTTCCAAGTTGTTAACCATCTTGTCGGCGTGTCTAATACGCATTTATCACTGCCTGCCTACTTGTTATACTTATCCTCCTCCCTGCTTGCCTCTAAACCAGTCTTCCTGCTTGCCATTTCTCTCCTGTCTGTCAAAGAATTCCAAGAACCATACTTTCCTGGGCCTTGAGAGCTCCCTTCCACCTCGATTTATTTAACATATAACGACTAGACTTCTTCAGTGCAATGACGCCTTTTAAATTTTATTACTGCTCTCGTCAGACGATTTCCTTCAAACTAGGGCAGACATCTGGCAGGAAATGGGTTAAAAACAATGCCCGTTAACCAACACGGTACCATGTCTTTTTATTTTTTATTACCACCATATGACTGCATTCAACTTCGTGCAGACCTCCCACAGTGAAAAGGTTAATCAATTCTCTCTTGTATCACTACTTAATGTTACTGCGCCATATGTAGAAATAAGCTAGTACAAAGGAAGAGGTGATGTGATGTCTGTCAATTCCACGGGAATATGGCAACAGGACTAGCATTACCTCATTCACTCCCTTGCTTGCATACCACACCTGGCTCCTCGCTCCGCTAACACAGTCAACCCTCCATCCACAATTACAACACCTGTCATCATTATCTCCAGTTTCAGTTTGATGCATTACATTATCCATCACACCAAACCACACCATCTTGTCTGCCATACTTGTCGTACCACCCACCACAAAGGCACACACTCCTACACAGTTAACAATGCCACACCTTATACACTATCCGCAACGCCACCACGTATTACATCTTTTTCACCACTTTGTACACTACGCAGTCACACCTTCCATACCCCACACCAACATCGCCTGTCATACATCACTGTCACAATTCTCATGGTACCTGTGTCAACAAGATGGATCGGCATGATAAATGTGTTATAAAGTAAGACATGGTAACCGAGGATGCTATGGAACTGATAAAGGAGGAGCACACTACAGAAATCTGGTATCCTTCTTTTCACCTGGCCATAGGTGTACGTGAAACGCATGTATAAGCTAGAAAAGTAAAGTTAAATATGTGGAGGTGGTTGGCTTGTGATGTACAGCTAGTAACTCTAAGGTTTTAAAGATGTGTGAATGATTGTGTGGCCAATTACTTTGGGGGACTGTTGTTAATCCCTTCCATCCAATGACTATTTAGATTGTTCTATCTATCACACAGACGCACTGGCACAATTTAAGTCCTGCAGTGCACAGGTTAACGAAGGCTGTGTTTAATTTATCGAGTCTGATACGTCTCTCCTAAACTAAAGAAAATCATCTCCAGGTACCATGAACAAAACGAAAAATATGCCATCATAGTGAAGAGGTCAAGTTCAATTATCGTACTTTTGTGCTTCCTATTTCTTCTTCTCCTTCTCCATCTCTTCATTTTTTTTTTTTTTTTAATCCAACCTCACTCTACCTTTTAGATGGAAACTGAGGTTGAGATGATGATGACGATAACTACTGTTATTACTATTTCCTTATCTGTTTTCTTCAGTAATCGTTTTGCTACCAGAAGGTATTGGCTCTGGTCAGGTAGTGGCAATAATTGGATACAGACGGCGTCATCGTATTTAGAGGGTTGACCCCTTCAATCCAGTTGAGTCTTTAAGTTTTGTTCTTGATACCGTAAGATATTTTTTTTTCTCTGCTCGAGGCTACTTTTCCAACTGAAGGGGTTGTATACAGTCTTCATTATCGCCATCAACATAACACATTTTTCCAAACTTACATAAAATCCCTTGGACGGAGCAACAACAAACAAAACAGGACATCACTGGACTGTCAGATGTCCCACCAACCCTTCCACAGCACCTGCTCCATCGCCTCCATCTGTCTCTTCCTGCACACCTGACCATTTCTAACATCTCACGATAAACCTCTGGCAAGAAAACACATCCAACTCTCACATCCTATAGCAGCCTCTCCCCATTGCTCGTAGCCCAAAATATGTCATGAAAATAAACAATTATATAAATTAATGAATTAAATAAACAGGTAAATAAATAAATAATCAAATAATCAAGTAAGAACAGCAATGAAAACAGTGACACCACCACCACCACCAATAATAATAATAATAATAATAATAATAATAATAATAATAATAATGATAACAACAAAAACAACAACTACAGCAACAGCAATAAGACTTTACATACAACCACCAGTGAACTAGCTTTTAAATTTCGTCCAACGCCTCATTTACTTTACTCTGGTGGACGTCAGGCAATTTTACTCGTCACCTGCAAAACCTCCAAAGGTAATGGGGTCAACGCAGGAAATGCTAAAAGATTATAGTTGCACGAATATTGCAGAGTGCACCCCACCCAACTCTCCCATCCCCATGCAGTACACACTTCACAATCAAGACCTGATGACAAGACAAAAAAAGGTGAGAAAATACTAATAAAAACTGGAAACTCAACCCGAAATTTAATGCTGGGAATAAAGCAAGTTAAATAAAGCAAGAATAATAAAAAGTAAAGCCTCTCTCTCTCTCTGTCATGCAACACCCACTTCACATTTCACAAGGGCCGATGACACGTAAAAATCCAGCGGGCAAAAATAATATTACTAATAAAAGTGTAAAGCCAGGCTGAATGCTAATGAATGTAGGGAATGCAGAGTTTAAGGATTGCAGGGGTAAAGACTCCTAATGACCCCAGTACAGTTATGACCCACTTCTCTCTCACCCTCTCTCAACGCTATCCTTCCCTATGCACACACTGCCTCTATCAGATCATCTGCTACCAACACAAGTCATTTGCACCTCTCTCTATCTCCCTGTCTCTGTCTGTCTGTTTGTCTCTGTCTGTCCGTCTGTCTCCCTCCCTCTCTCTCTCCAAACACCATTCTTCCCTATGCACACAACACGTCCTACCATTACTCCACCCCCCTCACTCCAACGTACTTCCCATACATGTAATCTGCACCTCTACTTCCTCTCCACTAACCTCCTTTCTCACTCCCCCTCCCCTCATCCCCTGACGTTGCCTTTCTCACGTAACAGCCTTCTCTAAACAATCAGCTGACCTCTTTTTTATTTTCATCTAGAGTAGTTCCAGCTCGTCCCATACTAAGAATACATATACCTCTTAGGCACATAATACTCCACGTTACAATTCACAGAGGAACTAAATCACCTTTCATATTTTGCACACTTTCAAGAGGCAAATAATTTTCTCAGCTATTATTTCCCTGTAACAAGAAACTCAGGTTACATCACAATTAACCACTGCACTAAACTAATTAATCCTCCCTACGTCATTAATCACACCCATACTCAAGTGGCCGTCAACTGAGGAAGAGGACCAGCAAAGTCAGAGGTTGGGTCAGTCAAGCACATCATTATAATTTCCTAGGAAGATGCTTCATAATTACACTATACACAACAACCACCGCAACAAATTATTCCTCTTAACGACACTCGCCACATCCACTCATGTGCCCGTCGACTGAGGAGGAGGAAAGGCAACAAGAGAGATGAAGGCCAGTCAGGAACATCATCCTCACTCTTTATTTCCAAGGGCAAGGCTCCAGAAGTACAGCACAGCCACAGTAACAAATTAATCCTCTAAATGTCACCCGCCACATTAATTCAGTAAGACGTCAAATGAGGAAGTGAGGTGGGGATCAGTCAAGCTACACACCCTCTGTCATATTTCTCAGAAAGGTACTCCAGTGTTAACTGGAGGAGTCACTTCAAGGTGGCTATTTCTACTATATTTTAACTACCGTCAGATTATTTTAGTTAGCTAAAGGAGGGTCTGTTGAGGTGAATGGATCCATGAAGACTATTTTTAGATCCTTCACCAAGAAATATCACTCCCGAGTTGAGTGCAGTAGTTAAGCTATGGCATGATTAATAAAAAGAAATCACCATTCTACTGAAAAAAAAAAACTAATCCTCTATAGAGATGATAAAATCCCCTAAACGCCAATCGCCACTCCCAGGAAGAGGAACACCATCCAGAAAAGTGGGAGTCACTCAAGCATATCACCCACAGTCTTATTTCCTAGGAAGACGCCCCAGAGTTAATTGGCCGAGCCCCTTCACGAAGAACGGACGGGCCGCTGAAGAGACAACTCAATTCCGCGTCGCAAAACTCCTCTTTAGGCCTACCAGCGTCTTAATTTCAGATGCAAAATCGCCCGTATCCCCGAGGCGGTAGGGTCGTGGCTGTGGTCTAAGGAGGTGGCGGCAGTGGTGATGGGGTGGTTAAGGGGTGGTAATGGGATGGTTACTCTTGAGGTTGTAATTATCTCCCATACTTGAGATATCACATGTTGGGGGTCTTCAGGGTCTCTCAAGGAGGGAGATTACACAGACTCCTTCCTTTTACTTTTCTCTTGTTTCCAGCCTTCTTCTTTTCTACGATATTTTCTTCTCTCCTCTGTTCTACCTTCTTTTCCCTCTCGTCTTCCACCTACAATTTCCTCCCCTCCTTTACTCCGTTTCCTCTCGTATCTTTTTGCTAAAAAATCGTAATCTCTTTTTTCTGTCTTTTAAATACAATTTTAAACTCCTTTGTCTGCACCCCCCCCCCTCTCTCTCTCAATTACTTCTTTGTTGCGTGTTATCCGCGCATATAAACTTGTAGACATATAGGCCTTTAAATCTGAGACAGTCTTAACAGATTACAATAAATCCTTGTTATGAGTTGCCTTTATTATTACTAATATTATTATTAGTATTATTATTATTGTTGTTGTTATTATCATTATTATTGTTATTAAACTGTTGATTCACCAGTAATTCACTGACACATTTCTACTTAATTTTGTTGAAAACTATAATACTTAAGCACCAGTTCCCCAATATTACAGCATTAACTATAAGAAAAAGATATGTCTGAACTCATCTGTTACTCAAAATAAGCATGACCAGTACGTAACTTTGCCATACGTAATAATGATTTTAAAAAGATATGTACTGCAAACCTCTCTCTCTCTCTTACTCCAAAAATCTAGTTATTTCCTCACTCAAAGTCTTTCTTAGAACTCGTTA
The DNA here is from genome assembly GCA_018397915.1 of Birgus latro. NCBI lineage: Eukaryota > Metazoa > Arthropoda > Malacostraca > Decapoda > Coenobitidae > Birgus > Birgus latro. The sequence goes on along the minus strand of JAGKTI010020510.1, from coordinate 2,440 downwards.
GTATACGTTCTGGGGCATCTGTCGGGCTCCAAGTTTCTGATCCAGAAGTTAGGGCGGGAAGTACACAGTGATTATGAACTTGTTTCGCTACGGATGGGGTTAAAGTCTTCTCCATGATGCTGCTCTTCGCTACATCCTTAGGGGGCAAAAAATATGACGATGACGACGACGACGACGATCACCACCAAAGTCACTGAACCTCAGGCTCTTTTCAGCCGTATTTATTTATCAGACAACTGTAGTTTATGAACACGAAATGAACCAAAGAACAGGAGTGGGTTGGACGATGTGTGGCAGGCAGAGTAACATCAAGAAAAGATATAATGTATCCTTCTTTAAACAAACAGGAATACGTGTGACTCTCTTACTCTACCTGAGTCAGAAAGCGAAGAAAGAATAGCGCCTAACTGGGTGTGAAAATAACAAATAACGTTTTACATACAGCAAGCAGAAATATGTACTCTTCAAAGTAAAGAAAAAATAATTATAATAAGGTACTGTTGGAATAAATAAAAAAAAATGTCTGGCAGCAGCAAAAATAAAATCGTCTGGTAACAGCAGACACACTTCCGGATGCAGCAAAAATAAACTGGTAATAATAATAAAATCGTCTGGTACCAGCAAAAAATAAAATCGTCTGGTACCAGCAAAAAAATAAAATCGTCATGGTAGTAATAATAAAATCGTCTGGTATCTGCAAAAATAAAATCGTCGTGTACTAGGGGGAAAATCGTCATGGTAGTAATAATGAAATCGTCTGGTACCAGTAAAAAATAAAACAGTCTGGTAGTGGCAAAAATAATATCGTCTGGTAGCAAAAATAAAATCGTCTGGTAGCAGCAAAAAATAAAATTGTCTGGTAGCAGCAACAATAAAATAGTTTAGGTGGTAATAAAATCGTCTGGCAGCAAAAAAAATCGTTTGGTAAAAAAATCGTCTGGTAGCAGCAAAATAAAATCTCCGGGCAGTAGCAAAAATGTAATCACAAGAACCCCATCCGCTGAAGGAGTTAATGAGGTAAGAGTCAAGAGCGTCATCATTCTCACGGGTTTAATACAACAGGATGAGAGAGAGAGAGAGAGAGAGAGAGAGAGAGAGAGAGAGAGAGAGAGGGAGAGAGAGAGAAAACAATCGGTAGAAATCTTACTATTAATTTTGCTTGATTGGCGCGCTATGCATCAACGAATAAGGAAATACACTAATATGAAACCACGACGATAGAATAACCCGTTCAGCTCAATGATGCCTTTTAGCTTTTTCTTCAAGACAACCAACAATGTATTCAACCGAGGAAGGATCCACAGTAGTTAAGGGGTTAATGAAGGCTTTATTTAACCCCCCAGATCGAAAGGCCTCATCTAAGCCGAATAAAATCGTCTGGTGGTAACAAGAATGCATAAAAATATACGTGATAGAAATGAAGGGTACAATTATAACACTAAAGTACCACGGTCTAAATGTACCACTCAAAAGACACAGTACAAATGGATAATACTTCCGTGATTAATTACTCTGCAATAATAATAATAATAATAATAATAATAATAATAATAATAATAACATTAATAATAATAATAACAGCCACAGCGAGGATTTTCTCGACATTCTACACCATCAGCATGTTTATCCACCTCCACAAACCCTTCACATTTTTAGGCCCCATAATCAGTTCATAGAAATATAACAGCAAAAGTCTTCTCTCCTCCACATTAAACCTCTTCACCCTAGCGTCAATTTTTAAAATTTATTCTTTCCACCTCTGGACGATTATATTCTGATCAGGAGATAATTTTCAAACGGGAGGGGTTAAATACAGCTCTCACTCACCCCTTGACTACTAGAACGTTCTCCTAAGCTGAATAAAATGGTCTAAAGTTACCAAAAACATGTTGAATAATACGTCACCTGAGTCCATGGGTTAACTCCTTCAGTCCGATGAACGAGTATTCTTATTATTTCTAAATGATCTGACTGAGCTTCAAATTTCCAGTCGAAAGTAATATTACAGATTTCATTAACTCCCCTAATGCAAGAGGCGCTTCGGAAGATGAATTAAATCGTCTGGTATTGGAAAAAAAAAACGCACCAAAGAATTTCCTATGCGATTTCAAGGAGTCATGGAAGAACCGGCGCCAATATGTGGTGGGGCTACGGGACTCTGGGCTCCATGATGGTGTAAAAATAAGGGAGGTTTTAATAACTACCTGTACACTGTCTTTACCGCACACGAGGGGGGTTGAACACAGGAGTTACGAGGGAGGGAGGGATTGGAGGAGTAAAGGAGGGACTGGAGGAGTTTATGAAGGAGGAAAGGAGGAATTAGAAGGCAGAGAGACTGGAGGAGAGGCAGGGATTAGAAAAGAATAGACGGAGAGACGAAGGAAGCGGGAGAGGGGAGGAGGAGGAGAGAAGGATGGACTGAAAAAGATGGAGGGAGAGA